>CAJVSB020000774.1:0-18944 GCA_911865555.2 Thlaspi arvense
CGGCCTTTTTCTGCTCATTCACGCCTCCAAAAGCATGTTAGATAATCTATGACCACAGCGTCGATTAAAAATCTTTTTAAGAAATGGCTCATCCTCGGCATCCCATGTAAAATATTTTTGCACAATTTCAAATTTAATTTAAATGAGTATAATATTATCATTTAAATAAAATATTAATTAATAAATTACATACTCCAATTTCTTTAAACCATAAATCAGAAGGAACCGTCTTTCAAGTAGGATAAAAAGATGTATATCGAGCTTTAATGATAGCCATAATCGCTGAGCGAGCTTAGTAGGACGATCAAACCTGAAACATAATAATAATTAGTTTATTAGTCATAATCAAAATTAAATAAAACTAATATTTTGTTATAAAATATTTAAAATTTTACACATTTACTCCAACAGGTCTAATATGTAACTTCTTAGAAACATCATCCTCTGAAGAACTCGAAGTGGAATAGGAGACCTATCAGATTGGACTCAAATGATTCGGGCATATGAGAAGATGTAGCTACTGGCATTGATGGAGAAGGAGTCCTATATCTAGGTGTTGGCATAAACTGAGGTGAAGACTGGGCATGAAAATGAGTATGACCATGTCATACTGAACTGTAGATGGTGGTGGTGGTGGTGGTGGTGATCGGATTGTAAGAGGCGGTAACAACCCAGTCATATGAGGTGAGGATCTATGCTTCTTTTTAATCTTAAACCCAGATATGCTAACGGCCTTCCCCTTATCCCTCTTATCACTTGAAGATATCTGCATGAAATAAAAATTAGAATTAATACAAATTTAACAATCATAAAATAAAATGAAAAACATTAAATGATATACAAACCAAATATATTATTAACAATAAAACATATTAATTTACATCTTATAATATGTAAATTATTAACAATAATAATAAATTTCTTATTAAATGTTATATACACTTACACATATTTAATCATTGACCATATAATAAAAAGTTGAATTTTAATAGTAACAAAATTCTTATTAAATATTATACACACTTATACATATTCAATCATTATTAAAGATTTAATACAAAGTTAAATTTTGAATAAAAATTTAATCTACACTAACTTTTTATAAAAAAATTTACTAAAAATATTGTATACACTTATAAAATCACAACGCAAATTTTTAGTCGGATTTCAAATCATTTTCTTCATACTCCACTGATGGTTCTGTCTCTTTTTCATCATCAAATTCTACCTCCTCATTGTCTTCATCTTCTTCCTCCTCTGTTGGAACCTCTTCCTCCTCAAAGTTTAACTTTTTTTCCTTGTCCCATATCGTTTGAATCTGTCTCTTCATAACGTCCTTGCTCATCTTGTAATCTAGTTATTAGTTCCAAATCAATTATTAAATTGACAACAGACATTTTTTCCCCTTGATAAACTTCTTCTACACTTAAATTGTCTAAATCTATGTGACCACTTGGTCTTGTTTTCATAACCACCCACCAATGGGCCTTGCCTCTTCGAAATTAAGGATAAGGAATATAATACACTTGTCTAACATTCTGAGTAATGATAAAAGGATCATATTGAGGATATTGTCTAGTACAATTCACCTCAACTATATTATATTGGGGATGAACTCTTATATCTCGAGGCTTTCTTGGATCAAACCGTTTACATTGAAACAATACAACTTTTTTTATTGGTTCCCCCGGATACTCCAATTCTACTACTTCTTGAAAAACACCATAATAATCATCTTCCACATCACCACCAACACCTTTCACACACACCCCACTATTTATGATTTTTTTCCATGAGACCACACCTCTGTGTGAAATTTATACCCATTAACAAAATACTTATGACATGATCTCACCTTTATGTTTGGCCCTCATGCTAAATCGTGCAAAAATTGATTATTGATACAATTATGAGGATTATGCACCTGTTTAAAAAAAGTTAACAATTATTAAATAGATTAATACATTTACATGTAATCATATTGAATTTGAATGATTAATACACTTACATAAGCCTTAAACCATTGGCAAATTCTTCTTGGATTCTCGTGTTAGCATCTTCTTTTGTTGTACAATGGTATGATAAAAAAAGACTACAATTTTAAAAAAATACTACTATCAGTACAATTAACTCTATCTAATATAAAATATAAAATTTTATTATAGTTACTTAAGAAATGGTTGAACTTTTGGACAATTAATCAAAATATGTAGAGTTGCTGATTTCAATTCTTCTTCAGATAAATATATTTCTTTACAAACTCCAGAAATGCGATTGTGCTGATTAAAAATTGAAATACTTGGAGTTCTTATGTCACTTGTTCCTTCATCATTTCGACGAACTCTATTCCCCAATGACATTACAAATATCTCGAAATAATATGAACTAAAATGACACGTCTCTCAAGTTAGGTATGCCACACATATTGATCCTTCCACCCGTGCTTTATTCTTGACTGATCTCTTAAAATCTCCCATTACTCTAATCAATGATAATTCTATTCAATATAATGAAACTAAAAATAAAATAAAATTTATGAAAATTATGACTTAAAGTTACCTTTCAAAAGGGTACGTCCATCTGTAATGGACTGGTCCTCCCATTCTAGCTTCATGCAAAATGTGTATAGGAAGATGCTTCATTGAATCAAAAAATCCCAATGGAAAACATCTTTCGAGTTTACACAAAATTATGGAAATATTTTGCTCTAATCTAAACAAATTCTCATCTTTGAGGTAGTAGAGCACAAATCTTTGAAAAATTGACTCAATTCGGTTAAAGATTTCCACACATGATCAGGTAATGAACTGAATACAATAGGAAGAAGACATTCCATAAATACATGACAATCATGGCTCTTCATACCGTGAATCTTACCAGTTACATCATCAAAACATCTACCCAAATTAGAAGAATAACCATCTGGCATCTTTATCTCCTTAACCCATTTACACACAATTTTTCTCTCATCAAGAGTGAGAGTGTAATTAGCCTTTGGTTTAGCAAATTTTCCATTAGCCAAAGGAACAAGCTACAAATCCCCCTGCTTACAAATATCTGCCAAATCTATTCGTGCTTTGATATTATCCTTTGTTTTACCATTAACATCCATCACTGTATTGAACACATTATCAAAGACATTTTTCTCTATATGCATAACATCAAGATTATGTTATAATAAAAGATCTTTCCAATACGGAAGTTCCCAAAATATACCCTGTTTAGTCTAATTATGATTCACTCTGTATCCTGGTAATCTGATATGACCTACATCAGTAACTTTTGGAAAAAAACTAACCATGTTCCACAGTTGTGCAACAGACAATTTTGCAGGCGGCGCATCAGTCTCTACTTTACCTTTTATGAAATTTTTCTTATTTCTTCTAAATGCATGATCATACGGTAAAGATTGAGATAACAATAAACCATGAATTTTTACCACCATATTTTAAAGTAAAAGATTTAGTTCTCTCCATACAATAAGGACATGCCAATTTACCTTGAGTCATTCACCCAGACAACATTCCATATGCCGAAAAATCATTAATTGTTTACATGACAGTTGCATGTAGCATAAAATTTGTTTAGTTGATATATCATAAGTCAACACCAACATCCCACAATACCTTTAACTCATCAATTAAAGGCTGTAAATAAATATCAATTCCACTTTTGGGATTCTTTGGACCAAGAATGATACATGTTAAAACATGTACGGTTTGGTCATACATATTTCAGGTGGAAGATTATAAGGTGTAACAACTACCGGCCAACAAGAATATGGTTTGGATGATTGCGTGAACGGTGTGAATCCATTTGCACAAAACCAAGTCTTATATTTCGAGGCTCATTTGCAAAATTAAGATATATTCTATCAAAGTATTTCCATGCTTCTCCATCTAATGGGTGACTCAAAATACCCAGTGGTTACCTATTTTCGTAATGCCATCTCATATGCAAGGCAGAACTCATAGATGCATAAAGTCTTTGCAATTTAGGAATAAGTAACAAATAATGCATTATTTTAACGGCCACATTTTTATAATTTCCTTTTCCCACCCTACGTGGTCGATATCTTGCATGACTACAAAATTTACAAAACTGCTCATTTGCATCATTATTGTAATATAACATGCACCCATTATCACAACAATCAATTTTTATAGCTTGGAGTCCCAACTTTGATACTAATTTTTTAGCTTCATAATAACTACCAAGTATCCTTATATTCTCACAAGGATTTGTCTCACGCATCAATTCCACTATTGAATCAATATATTGTTGAGCAACGTTCCATTCAGATTTGATACTCATTACTCTAGTTGTAACAAATAATTCAGAATGATGAGATCCTGTCCATAATGGTTAATTTGCTGCATGTAATAAGTCAAAAAATTTCTGAGTCTCAATATTAGGAGCCTCTTCCATTATATGTTGAAAGCCAGCATGAAACTCTGGGCCCACAGCATCATATACCATTTCATGATTCCTACTTAAATTTTGTTGATGATCATTAAAAGTAGCCACATTACTTGAAAAAACTGACATTGCCATGAACCCTGCTTACATTTACATTAGGTTATGCTTCTCTATGATGAGTCCAATACCAGTACTCTGTCATAAAACCCTTATTACAAAGATGTACCTTCACTGTATCAGGCTCTAACCACTTTGTACACTTGCATATACTACAAGGACATCTAATCAACCCATCGTTTAAATAACATGCTTGTTGGCAAGCATGATTAATAAATAGCTCTAAACCATCTACAAATTCTTTTTTTAATCCCCTTCTTCCAGGATGAACCCTATCATACATCCACTGTTGACATTCAGGAATATCCATCTACAAATTAATATTAAAATTTAATATCATTACTCTTGCTAGGCTGTGTTGCTTATGTACTTATAGGAAAATGACATTCGACCGAAAGATGTAATTGGGATGAATATTTGATCTCAGTTCCAGGATCTCAGATTTAAAATTTAAATCTCAGTTCAATTTAGTTTAGAATTTGATTTATTTTCATTTAATAATTAATTTATAAAGTATTAAAATTGTAACAATGTTGAACTTAAACTAGCTCAACTAGTATACTTAAATAACGATATGGACAAGATTTAAAGGCTTAAACAGAAGCTTGACCATGTTAAAATCTTAGATAAATGGCTAAACATGTAGGAGAACCTTGGGTCATAATTTAAAATTTTTTCTTTTCTTTTTAAGTTAATATAAAGGTTGAATTAATTATAAATTTTTAGCACTAGTTCATTTATATTAAATAATGAATTTTCCAAAACTAAATATTTTTCTTGTTCTTTAATTTTAAAGCCAAAAGTATCTAATACCTTATCATTCCTAGAATCAGTTAAGCTAACAAGTACATTGTCCTTTAACCCAACCACCCAATAAAGCTTAAAATTGTTTCAGCTTAAATCCAAAACCCAATGCTCAAACTCAAGTACATTGGGTTTATTTTAAATCTAAATTTGAAATTTGCTACATTAAATAAGAATAAATAATTTTCTTATTAGATTAGAATTAAAGATAGAGATTTTAGACACTCATGCATTAGAATTGAAAGCTTATCGATGATCACCATTAAGTGAGGTTAATTAAAACACAAATACAACAAAATTTGAACTTCTATTTTTTCATTTTCTTACATGTCAATGTGATACAATAGTCTCCTTTTTTTTTGGTAAAAAAAATTAATATTTTCAATATATTTAAAAAATAGCCCCTGAATGCTTAATTTTCAATTGGATCAACTGGGCATAAAAAATTTCTCTAAGTATATAAATTTTTTTTTCAAAAGTCTAAGTTTTTATATATATTTTTTAAGCATATAATGAGTCTAATAATTTAGTTCATTCATGTTTAAGTTATATTGCCATGCTAATTTTTTTTCCTTTTTTTATCTTTCAATGATTTTATTGAAATTAATAAAGTTATAAAAAATTTTGGGTAATATATAGCACATATTATTGCCAAAAATATTAATATATAGAATATATTCTTGCCAAAAGTAGTTACATTTTAATTAACCAAAAACAAAATACAGACTTTAAGGATTCATTAAGTACAGCCAAATACAGACTTTAATTTCTGATAATAGAAATGCTAATAGCCTTAGGCCCAAGACCAAAGTGTGGAGCCAGTGGCCCATAACCCAGATTCTAGGCTTTAGGCTCAAGACCATCCTGGCTTCAATAGCCCGTAACATTTACTCTGTGTGTGTATTTTCAAAATTAAGACTTTAGTTTAAGAAGATTGTATGTAGTTATGGACTATGACATGTTTATTTTTTAATCATCAGTAAATATTTAAGAATTTTCCCGTATTTAAATCAAACTCTATTTAAAGTTTGAATTTAAAACCTAAAAAAATATATAACTAAACTATGTGAAAAGTTAAAAATTGTTTGTTTATAAATGATTGAGATTAATTTAAATTTGTTCAAGTATTTGATATAACTGTATCAAAAATTCAAATAATTCATTTTAAAAGAAATTGTTTAAATTTATTAAAACTAAAATTTTGAAATAAAAAAAAATTAAACCCACTTATCTCTCTCTCGGTGCACGTAGCTAACTGGACGGTTTGGACCCATCTCCCTGCAGTTGTATTTCATTTTCTTTTTAAATTTGGATGTTTGAAATTTTAATTTTTTGAATTTTAAATTTGTTAAATTTTTAGTTTTTAAGTTTAAAAATTATCTGATAAAATATATGAAAAACGTTTACAAACTCAAAAAGATTAGCTTTTAAGAATCTATCTTTGTTAGCCTTTTATGGTTCTTCTGGAATTTTTCTTTAAACTTTTTTACTTTTTTAATGTTCAAATAGGGAATGTTTTAAAAAAATTTACAATTTGAGGGTATTTCATGAAACCAACGGTCACCAGCTTTGAGTTGCTGTAATTTAAATAAATTATGATATTTATGTATTTATTTATTGTTTACATTAATTAAGAAAAAAAATAAATAGTTGTAAAATAAAAAGGCAAAGAAATAAATTGAGTTCCTTTCCAAATTATATTTAAGCCAAGGAAAAAAAGAAACAAGTAAAAGTCTCCAAATTCTCTAAATTAGGTCTTTGTAAGGTGATGAACTTGTGCATAAATATATATATATATATATATATTGCATGAATAGTGAGAGCCCTTCTAGCAATTTCGGCCACCCTCTAATAAGCACAAATTCACTGGTTAATTAACTTACTTCAATGTCACTTCCTTCGTCCACAAACCCCAGATGGGCCAGGGTTAGTCCAGTACAAATTGGGCCATGAGAAAAAAAACACAAATGTGTTAAAAAGGCTTAACGAAACAAAATCTAGGTCAGCTTTTCAATTTAACCCCCACTACTTACCGCCCACAATATCACATGTAAGAGAATCCAGTCTCATAGTCCAATTTTTCTCGTTAAGGGGCCACTTGTATCCGCTCTAAGATACTGGGCTATTTGTTAGGGCTTAAAAAATGTGGAGCCCAAAGAAGCTATTTGTTAAAATGTTTTTTTAAACAAATTTTAATTTTTTACGTATAATTTTTTGAATAAATTTTAAAAATAACCAAATATCATGAAAAATATAAGTTTTTTTCATCAAAACATCAAAAATTTGTAAATATTTAAGAATTTTCCCGTATTGGGTTGGGGGTTGTGAATAAATATTAGCATTGTTTTCGCATGCAAGTAATTAATGATATGAGTTTTTCATTTTTGTTTTCAATTTCTTTGTGGATATAAGGTTTCGCCTCTTATGTTCTTCAATTGTTTGGAAAATTGATAATTTCGTCAGCTGACTCAACGCCACACTTTTCATATCGATTCAGGGCTGTGAAAGAATTAAAAGAAATGAAACAAAAAAAAAGTATAGTTCATATCTGGTCCTCCCATTCACGGATTAAAGCTAAATTTGAAACTAAACATTTATCTTTCTAGATTATGAGAACATAGAAAATGAAACAAAAAAAAACAGAAAACAGCATAATCCAAAAAAAAGTTAACATTGTCTATGCATATAAACTAAGCATAATCCAAATGAAAACAGCATAATCCAAACAAAAGTTAACATTGTCTATGCATATAAACTAACCAAGAAGGGGAAAAACAAATACAGTCATCTGGCTCAACGGACGCCCAAGGCAAGGATGGTGGCGGCGGCGAAGCAGATCGTCGTTGAGGATGGTGGTAGCTCTGCAGCTTTGAGTCAGGAAACACAGAGACAAAGAGAGCAGAAGGAGAGGGAATGCGATTGGAGAGGAAGAGACACAGAGGGAGACGACGACGGAGCACCGCAGTGCGAGAGAGAGTGAGAGAAAAAGGTTGTAAGTTAAACTGCAGAGAGAAGAAACAAGCTGGAGTTAAAAGCGGCTTTCCGATGGCTTTCCGATGGAAAGCCATCAGAAACAAAACACGGATCCCGAGTGGCAGGATTCGTGAAATCACACCATTTCTGACGGACAAAATCCGTCACAAATGGCCAATTGTATATATTATATTAATTTTATATAATTATTTATTGTAATGTATATATATAAATATAATTATAGTTTATAGTTTATATAACATATATATTATATTATATATAATGTTATATTATATCATATACTATATTATATTATATATAATGTATAATATATTATATAATTATATAATGTAAATTAACATTATATATATAGTACAACAATATATCACATTATATATTAAAAATTTATAAAATATATAACTTATATGACAAATATACTATATAGTATATAATATTAAAGTGAATGAAATATAATATATTTTGTAAATATTATATATAATATTATATATATTATACATTAAAAAATATGTTATATATAACATATTATAAAATATAATATAACATATATAAATTATGTAAAATATACTATATATACTACATATAAAGTACATTTGTACTATATATGTAATATGTAATATTATATATATATATACTATATATGTATATATTATATAGTTTTTGTGTTTTTGTACAATATATAAATATGTACTGCATATAGTACATGTACTACAAATAATATATCTAGTATTATATTATACTATATATTATATGACTTTATTATATATATAGTATAATATACAATATAATATAAGTACATTTGTAGTATATATAAATATATCTATATATATGCATATATTATATAGTATATATGTGTTATATGTACTACATATGTTATATGTAGTGCATATAGTACATGTAGTACAAATAATATATATAATATTATAATATATTATATAATATATCGTATAATAATATACTATATAATGTACTATATATACATATATAGTATATATATATAGTATAATATATATAACATTACATATATATTACAATCATATATACAATATATTATATTATATATAAATATTTATTTATATATCACAAATATAATACTACTATATATACTATTAAATTTTTTTATTAAATTAAATTACATAGTACAATTAGAAAAAGTAATATATATACGTCAAACATTTTATATTATAACATATATAAAATGTAATATGTTATACTACATATAGAGTACATTTGTACTGTATATGTAATATTATAAATTATATATATTTTTATATTATATATAGATTATATTATATATATAGTAATATATATATATATTTTATAAAGTACATGTGTGTTATATGTACTATATGTACTACATGTAGTACATACATACATGTAGTACATATAATATATATAATATTATAGTATATATAGTAATATCTCTCTATATATATATTAATATGTAATATTATATATTATATATTTTTATATTGTTATAGTACATATGGTACTATATGTATATATATTATATAGTGTATGTGTGTTATATGTACTATATGTATTACATGTAATACATGCATACATACATATAGCACATATAATATTATATTATACTATATACTATAGTATCTTATATATATAGTATAAACATATATAACATTACATATATTGTAGAAAACTATATATAAAATATTATATTATACATAAAAATAGTCTTTTCTATGTTGTCTATTTCTCTCACTCATAAATTTATTTCTAATATATTCTTTACTTATTTCAAATTTTCTTCTTATCATATTTATTCTTAAATGAGATTCTAGGGGAATTACATCAGATCTAGTGGAGAAAGTGATTCACTATCTTGCTCATTTCCATATACTAGATTAGGGATTTCCGGTCCAAAATCTACTTCTTTAAATTTAAGATTGCTAACACTTGGTCTTGATTTTTCAAAATCTTCTCTAAGACTAGATGATTCTCCTATTGGTTTATAGACTCTTGGTCCAAACCTAATTGTAACTTTTCCTTCATCGTCTTGCATTATTTTTGGATTATTTCTAAGTGTTCTTGCTAAATTAGTTGGTGGATCTTCATGTTCAAATTCCCATACTCCATTATTTATTATATTTTTCTATTCTAATTTTCTAGGTGTATATCCTATGGTATTTTGGGGATTAAATTCTAATAATAGAGTTTCATTTCTAGGTAAACTTCTAAGTGCTCATAGGTGGATAGAGGTTTTCATCTGTTTATAATACAATCTATAAATTACAGCCATAGGTCTAGATCCATCTTTTATGTGTAAATTCTTCATTTGCACTTTCATCGTCAAAACATCTAAGATATTGGGATCAAAAAGGTAAATTGAAAAATTTGAAAATAATTAAAATAAATAGGACCACTACTCATGTTTGATTCTACTAATGCTAAAAGTGATTCTTCAAAGTTATGATGTCTAACGTCTCTCAATACTATGCATGTTGGGGTGTTAATTCCTATTCTGAAGAGGGGTTTTACTGCAGCTTGAATCAATTCTATGTGGATATATCTATATTTTTCTCTGTATTTTCTAATTGCCTGTGCAGACAACAATTGAAATTGTTGGGTATTTTGTCTAAGTGAAATAGTTTGCCTAGATGTTTTAATTGCATATTGATATCCAAAATCAAAAGGCTTATTTTGGTAAATATTTCTAAAATTTTCTCTACGGATTATCCAATTTCTAATATGATTTTCTATTTTTGCTATACTTAATTCTTCCTATGTCAATTCTAAACTTTCCTGTAAATCTGATGCTACTTCTAAATCATCTTCTAATCTTTTCTCCTAAGAGTATTATTTTCAGAACTCCTACTTGAACTTACTACTGACCTAGTTGAATTACTTTTAGCTAATCTCTTCATTAAACTGTCCATCATAATCTAACCGCGACCACGGCTCACCAACGGTCTCACTACCACACCCTAGGACTTATTGCCGGGAGCACCACTAACCAACGCTTAGCATTAGGATAAGATAGTTTCATAAAAAAGAAGACTATAAACAACTTAACAAAGTAGTAACAATTTCAAATAAGAATAAAGAACATAACACAATAAGAGAGATGATCGGAGAAAGGATTTAGAAAATATATCTTTCAAATTTCTTGATGGCTTTTCCTAATCTTTTTTTTTTTATTCAAATGATATGCTTGAGTATAGAACTAATGCCTATCATAATCTTCTCCTTCAGATGTAAGAAATATCAAAAGTTTATCTAAATCAACAATTTTCCTATATTTCCTTATGGCAATTCTACGTGAATTAGAAGGAGAAAAGAAAGGATTGTAACCACGAGAATTAGGACGTACCATGATTACTATCAACTGCAAGACAGATGTTAGAAAGACTTTCGCAAATAGAAGAATCTCCAAAAGAAGAAAAGATGAAGATGACAGCACAGAAGTAGATTACGCCCAAGAAAATGAAGACAACTGCTTCAACATTCTTCCCCAATTAGATGAAGAAAATGGCAGACAACATCTTCCATCTGGCAGAATTCCAATGGACCGACACTGCACAATGAGCAATTATTTTTAGCAATGAGTCACATGAAGAAACTTTAGAAAAAGCAAAAGCAAAGTTAGTTGTTTGATAGCAAAAAGAAGACATGTTGTAACTCAGCTTTTAGAAAAATGGAAAAAGAAGTTTATATGTGTCTAGAAATAATTGTAATCGCACTGAGACTCTGTCTCCCAAAGATGGCCGTCCATGTGCCATAGTGCGAATAGGAATAATTTGTAATTTGTCTGGGTCTGTAAAGTAACCAAAGTCAAGTCTTCAGTCTGTAAAAGGATTCGGCAGAGTGGGTTTTGGAAAAACAAAATATTTCTCACAAGGAGAAAAGCCATCTGCCTTCTCAGAGTCTTTGTAATTTTCAAGAAAATCTTTGTAAGTTTCCTAGTCAAGTCTTTGTACTCATATTGTCTTCCACTAGCAATATAATCATCCTTGTGTATTTCCACTCCATTAGCAATTGTCTCATTTACTTATAGCATTCACACTTGTTTTACTTAGAAATCATCTTGCATATTCTCATTTTATTTGGCAAATCCCTGGGCCATTATGGTATCAAAGTCATTTGGTACATTTGCAGTTGATAATAATCATGGTACATCCTAATTCTCGTGGTTACAATCCTTTCTTTTCTCCATCTAATTCACGTAGAATTGCCATAAGGAAATATAGGAAAATTGTTGATTTAGATATACTTTTGATATTCCTTACATCTAAAGGAGAAGATTATGATAGGCATGAGTTCTATACTCAAGCATATCATTTTGATAAAAAAAAAGATTAGGAAAAGCCATCAAGAAATTTGAAAGATATATTTTCTAAATCCTTTCTCTGATCATCTCTCTTATTGTGTTATCTTCTTTATTTATATTTGAAATTGTTACTACTTTGTTAACTTGCTTATAGTTTTCTTTTTATAAAACTATCTTATCCTAATGCTGAGTGTTGGTCACGGTGCTCCCAGCAGTAAGTCCTAGGGTGTGACAGTGAGACCGTTGGTGAGCCGTGGTCCGGTTAGATTAGGATAGATAGTCTAATGAAGAGATTGGCTAGAAGTAATTCAACTAGGTCAGTAGCAAGTTCAAGTAGGAGTTCTGAAAATAATACTCCTAGAAGAGAAAGATTAGAAGATGATTTAGAAGTAGCATCTGATTTACAGGAAAGTTTAGAGTTGTCATAGGAAGAATTAAGAATAGCAAAAATAGAAAATCATATCAGACATTGGATAATCCCTAGAGGAAATTTTAGAAATATTTACCAAAATAAGACTTTTGATTTTGGATATCGATATGCAATTAAAACATCCAAGCAAACTATTTCACTTAGAGAAAATACCCAACAATTTCAATTGTTGTCTACACAGGCAATTAGAAAATACAGAGAAAAAATATAGATATATCCACATAGGATTGATTCAAGCTGTAGTAAAACCCCTCTTCAGAATAGGAATTGACACCCCAACATGCATAGTATTTTTTTGTAATGTTGCTAAGTCTGGAATGCAGCTGTAATCCTCTGGAAGAGATTTTCATTGTTGTGGACGATTTGTTTTTACTAGTGCTTACTACTAGTTGCTTTGACAATCTTCTCTTGAAAGGGGCTAGGAACGTGTTGACTTGGTCAACAATTTTCTTAATATCAATTTTTCTTCCAATGTTTTCACTTTGATTTTGCTAACAAATTTCTTTGGATATGAGTTAGTGTCAAGATGAAAACACCAACATATAATTGAAGGAACTGCTATTTAACATATAATTTATTTTTAAATATAGCTATTTAAATTGATTGAGCCATAATAATTAATCGAATTAATTAATGAATGAATTTTACATACTAATACAGGCTTTTTAACTTTGTATAAGACTACTTAACTTTACTAATTACTTAGTAGTGGGCGTATAACTATTTGTGATTTAATTTGTAAATAAATAATTATTTAGATTAATTAATCCAATTAATTAACCAGTCTTAATTAATTCAAGGGTACCCGGCAAGGTGTAAGTTTAGTAATATTACTATGGATATCTATAAAAAGGCAAAGATAATATTTGTGAATATTTTTGTTTATGCATTCTATGTAAATACAATTCATTCAATAATATATAGAAATGTTTCCTTTTTCAAAAAAAGAGAGTGAGAAGAAGGAGGAGGAGGGGAGAGAGAGGGAGGAGGAGAGAGAGAGAGAGGATATGGCTAGGCTTCACTCAAGTGACCAACCAACCAAATTTGCCAACACGAAAACCCTTTTGTAACTCTTGGTAAGCCAGCCTTATGAGCTCACTTAAACTCAGATTCTTTCCTCTTAATCTTTTGTGGAACGTAATTTATTGGTCCAATCATATGGGTTTAGAGTTTAACTCAAATTAGACTCGAAGAATTCACTAATTAATTAATTCTTATTTAATTAATTAATCTATTAAACCCTAATTAATTAGTCCAAACTATTTAGTTATTTCTTTAGTTTTGCTTTGATTAATTAAAATCCTTTCAATTAGTTGAAGAGTCCAATCAATTAAATATTTCTCTAAGTTAAGCTAGCCTTATTAAATAAGACTTTAATAAAATAACTAATTATTTAATTAATCAATTTAGTTATTTAAATTAATTAAGCCCCTAACTAATTAATCTAATTAATTAATTTAGTCATCTAACAATTGGATAAATTCTTATGTATTAATATGCATTTATTTGGCTTTATGCATTATCTTTTATATTCACCAATTAGGTAGCAATAAGTCTACAATAATTTACAATTTAATTTATGAATATATATTATTTTGATTAATATTAATTAATTGCTATTAAATTGATTTGCATTAATTCAACAGTAACTACAATTCATTGTACATGTCAAGTAAGATCATTATGGATACTTTGAAAAATGTGAAAGTAATATTTGCGAATCTTCTCACTTACATGTATTATTTCATAATATTTTATACCTTGGAAATTAATTTTTGAACAAGAAAGCCCACAAAAAAACATTAGTCTCACCCCAATTTTTTTTTTTTTTTTTTTTTTTTTTTTTGTAATGGACAAACTTCCATCATTTAAAATTTTTGAAAGAAGTTGAATAAAAGACTTCATCATTTTTTATAAAATATATAGTCCATGCTTTTCTTTATCCATGAAAGAATGTCGACCCTAACATTTTGGCACTTCACATGTGAGTAGGTTATAGGGCTTCCACGTCTCTTCTTCCCTAGGCTAGATCAGAATTTTCCCTTCCAATAAAATAAATAATAAACCTCTGAGTTGACCTTATTCGAGATTATCATCATGCATGCTGTTAGTGGTGGTCAAGCTTCATCTCATTGGCTGCTTTTATCTATTTTTCCTTTATTATATATATATATATATATATAGGCTTTTTCCCAGAAAATAACTTTTATGAATTTTCCCAACAATTTCTTCTAGAATTTTCTCAACAACATACTTTCCCTAAGATATAAGAAGGCCAAAAATCTACTTATTTCTTCTTGCATTTATACAATGGCAAAAAATAGATCAAATTCATCTATCAAGCGGACCAATTGCATATGAAGCAACTCAGTCTTTGAATTTTCCTAAGAAAGCAAAACCACGAAATTAAAATGTTTGTCATTTCATATGCAATTCATAATATGGATACTAATGCATACTAGTGCACATTTGATAGAGATTTAAGTTCACTAAACCATCATCCTAAAAATTATTATATAAATTTAATTTATGTCGGTTGATAGTTTTCTATTTTATGGTAGTACATTAACTAGTTCTTAAATTGAGGTTCCATGAGAAAATCAATCAGTCTCAATCCCATGGTTAGCATATCAACAAACATACCAAGAATGTCAATGTGTTCATATTTTACCTTATTATTTTTGACTCGTTCTTTGATTATTTAACATTACTTGCATTCTTATAATGATAATTAGGAAAGAAAACTAGGAAAGAATTGACAAAATGAATTTTCATGTGCTGGATAATGTTGTCAACAATTTCTACCATGAAATAAAATTCGTCAACCATACAACTCGTTAATCACCATCCAAACATGTTAATGTTTCTTGGTTTTCCATAGGTATCTCAATTTTTTTTTTTTTTTTTTTTTTGTCTTTGTGAAGTGCTAAGAAAATAAATCTCCACTCACTAACTTCCAAGATATAATCTTCCGCCTGTAATAGATGTTCAAAATCAATACGCTTGATCACACTATTTCAATGGTGAAGTTCTGGGTTTTGTGCACTAAAAACAATTTTAATGGCATAGCTTTTAGTTTTTTGTTTCTTTTTATGTTCTTTACTATGAAGTATATTAGTTTGATTCACAAACTTTCAAATGTGCTATGTAAGTCAACAGTATTTGAATTAGATGTGCATGCAATGAAAAATTAAATTTCTAACCATTTGATACCAATTGATTTTATTATATTGGGCATTCCTATTATATACTCTATGATCAAAAATATTTCAAATGTAAAATTTAGTGAATAAACCTTAACCATCAAGTTGAAAACAACATGCAAATGATTCTATAATTGTAACTTTAATCTCTAACATATATTTAATGGAATAGTTTATGAGCTGTCTAGACATTCACTCACTATAGAATTTACACACCAAACGTCTATTAGTCAATCTATTAGAGATGTATATTACAATTTATGAATATATATATATATATAAATGATTATCTTTTCCTAAATACTTTAATCTAGAAATGTTAAACTTAAATCCAAAGTCAAGCATGGGTTGCCTCTAATATCACTTATCATGAGCCATTACCCTTTTATCAAAAATTAACTTAGTAGATTGTGCAGCACCCATGTTTATATGCCCATGACCCTCTCTTTTCTTATCTAATGTGAGACTGTCCTCATGACACATGTGTATGTGTGTGTTTGTGTCTTTGTATATATTTGATATACATATCTACATATACATAACATATATATTTGTGTATATGTATATATACATATATATATTCATATAAATATAAAAATTTGTATGTGTGCATACACGCCCACATATATATATGTATTTATACATGCAAAAATGTGTAGATACATACATTTACGCATTTAAGTGTGTGTCTATATATATATATATATATACTCACACACACAAACATACATACATACATACATACATATACATATATATATATATGCACAGAAAGAATGGATCAATTGATAGTAATACATGTGTAAAATATTTATACCAAATTTTACATCATTGATTTGATCAGAATCAATGGATGATATTAATTACAATTATTTTCTTCTTTATTAATTTATAACTGTCTTCTACTATATTAATGTACAATTATTTTTCATAGTTATAAATTAATATAATAGAAAGTAGTTATAAATTAATATAGTGAAAAACAATTACAATTAATCTCATTCAGTGATTTCGATCAAATCAAATAATGGAAGACTTGGTGTAAGCGTTTTTCACTTATACCAGTATTAATTGATCCTCTCTCTCTCTCTCTACAAACACACACATGTATGTACCTGTGTGCACGCGTATGTGAATGTTTGTGTGCATGCGTGTGTGTGTGTGTGTATGCATGTATGTATACATATATACGTATCTATATTTTTATATATAATATAAATACATGTATAGGTATATATTTATATTTATATTTATATAAGTAAATAAAATTTGTGTGTATATATGTGTTTCTGCGTGTATGTATATATGCATGTGTGTGCGTGTAAACACACATATAAATATATACATTTATATAAATATATGTACTTGTAAGTGTCTATGTATATATATTAATATTTTTTCATAGAGTAGAAATATTTTGAAAATTATGGTTCTAGTTTAGAATAGTTTGGTTTAATTTTTAGACCAGACCAACAATAGTTTTCTATTATTTTGTTAACCAAATTAAATTAAATTTTATAATTTAATTTAGTATAACTAAATGGTTTAGTTATGCAAAAGTCAACGCTAGCTTTCTTTGCTAGCTAAGTCTACAATGATTGCCATAGAGACAAAATATGTACAAATTGGACCCCAATATTGTTCAGCTAAAAAATCTCTTTAATTGACCAAGTAATTGTGGGTCCCTATACCATTCGATTGTTGGAGGAAAGCCACAAGAAGCTTTCGACACCTAATCAGAATAATTATTATAGTAATAATAATATATAATTGAAGACTATCAGAAGTTATCACTGTATAAAGGGTTGAGCTTGACTGTGAGAAATCACCAAGTGCTACCTCTTAGGAGTAGTAAAGCTTAAGAAGTCCACAAATGGCCACTTTTTCTTTCAAGGCACTATGTGCCTTGGCTATATGCTTGCTAGCCACTCACGTAACTGCTGATAGTGACAAGCATCATAAATATGCTTCTCCACCACCCCCTCCTCCTCCCTACTATTATGAATCTCCACCTCCTCCACTGGAATCACCACCTCCACCTTACCACTATAAATCACCACCACTGCCTTCACCATCACCTCCACCTCCTTATTACTACAAGTCTCCACCACCACCATCTCCTTCTCCTCCACCTCCTTATTACTATAAGTCACCACCCCCACCGTCTCCTCCTCCTACTCCTCCTTACCATTATAACTCACCGCCTCCACCTTCTCTATCACCACCACCTCCATACTATTATAAATCACCTCCACCACCTTCACCATCTCCTCCAACTCCTTACCACTACAAGTCTCCTCCTCCTCTTACCACTATAAGTCTCCTCCCCCACCGTCACCCTCACCTCCTCACCCTACTACTATAAATCTCCTCCACCTCCAGCTGTTTACTAAAGAGGTTGGTCAAATTCCTCAAGTCATGCAAGTACAAGCAATCATTATGCAGATAAAGAAATGCCAGAAGTTTTTTCTCATGCACATTCGAGAAGATGGTTTGGCACCAATAATATTGCCAGTTAAATGGACAATAAAGTCATTTATGTATTGGATGTTTCTGCTTAGTGTATGTTTAATGTATTTGATCAATGTCGTAAGATGTTGTCAGGTTTGGATTAAATTGAATAAATGTTTACAATTTGGAAATTAAGAAGGTGACAACCTCTTGCTCCATATTTCATTTTCATTATACTAAT
>CAJVSB020000775.1:0-153119 GCA_911865555.2 Thlaspi arvense
AGTTTTTAACATCCCCAAGTTCCGCTGTTTAGAACTCGTTTCTGGGCCGTTTTCTTTACATACCAAATTACAGGTTCCGATTCGATCATCTTCAAACGTGTTTATCTCGCTTTTCTAGTGTAAAAGCTCGTCCAGCAGGCCATAAAGCCCCAAGAATCAAGTGGGGTCCCCTGCAAAAGAGCCAATGGATCAGCGCAAAGCATATTAGCGTTGCGTTACATGTTCTACTTTGCTATCATCCAGCACTAATGCAACGATCCCATCAAACAGTGAGTAAGCGTGCTTGGGCGATAGAGTATAGTGTGGTGACCGTTCCACCGGAAGTCCTTCGTGTTGTCCACGCCTGTTTTTTATGTTTTTTCTTTTGCTTCTTTCTTTTTCTTCCGTTCTTTCGAAAATAACATCGTACCTTTGGAACGACTGTAACTTCTGGACCGTATGGAACCACGCCGCCGTCAGCACCTTTTCGGAAAGCCCCAAGACGTGCTCTTCGGCTTGCCAAGGTCTTAAGACCCTGGGGTGAGTTTTAAAATCCCCAAATTCCGCTGTTTAGACCCTTTTCTCGGCCGTTTTCTTTTACATACCAAATTACAGTTCCGATTCGATCATTTCGGACGTGGTTATCGCGATTTTCTCAGTGTAAAAACTCGTCCAAGCATGCCCCAAAAGCCCATGAATCAAGTGGGGGTCCACGGCGAAAAAGAGGCCATGATGTCAGCGCAAAAGCATATTAGCGATTGCGTTACATGTACTAACGGGTGCGATCATACCAGCACTAATGCACCGGATCCCATCAGAACTCCGCAGTTAAGCGTGCTTGGGCGAGAGTAGTACTAGGATGGGTGACGCTCCCGGGAAAGTCCTCGTGTTGCACCCCTTTTTTTAGGTTTTTTTCTTTTGCTTCTTTCTTTTTCTTTCCGTTCTTCGAAAATAACATCGTACCTTTTGGAACGACGTAACTTCTGGACCGTATGGAACCACGCCGCCGTCAGCACCTTTTCGAAAGCCCCCAAGAGTGCTCTTCGGCTTTGCCCAGGTCTTAAGACCCTGGGTGAGTTTTAAAAATCCCAAATTCCGCTGTTTAGGAACCCTTTTCTCGGCCGTTTTTCTTTACATACCAAATTACAGGTTCCGATTCGATCATTTCGGACGTGGTTATCGCGATTTTCTCAGTGTAAAAAACCCGTCCAAGCATGCCCAAAAAGCCCATGAATCAAGTGGGGTCCACGGCAAAAGAGGCCCATGAGTCAGCGCAAAAAGCATATTAGCGATTGCGTTACATGTACTAACGGGTGCGATCATACCAGCACTAATGCACCGGATCCCATCAGAACTCCGCAGTTAAGCGTGCTTTGGGCGACGAGTAGTACTAGGATGGGTGACCTCCCGGGAAGTCCTCGTGTTGCACCCCTTTTTTAGTTTTTTTCTTTTGCTTTCTTTCTTTTTCTTCCGTCTTCGAAAATAACATCGTACCTTTGGAACGACGTAACTTCTGGACCGTATGGAACCACGCCGCCGTCAGCAACCTTTTCGGAAAGCCCCAAGAGTGCTATTCGGCTTGCCCCAAGGTCTTAAGACCCTGGGTGAGTTTTAAAAATCCCCAAATTCCGCTGTTTAGACCCCTTTTTTCTCGGCCGTTTTCTTTTACATACCAAATTACAGGTTCCGATTCGATCATTTCGGACGTGGTTATCGCGATTTTCTCAGTGTAAAAAACTCGTCCAAGCATGCCCAAAAAAGCCCATGAATCAAGTGGGGGTCCACGGCAAAAGAGGCCATGAGTCAGCGCAAAAAGCATATTAGCGATTGCGTTACATGTACTAACGGGTGCGATCATACCAGCACTAATGCACCGGATCCCATCAGAACTCCGCAGTTAAGCGTGCTTGGGCAGAGAGTAGTACTAGGATGGGTGACCTCCCGGGAAGTCCTCGTGTTGCACCCCTTTTTTTTAGTTTTTTTCTTTTTGCTTCTTTCTTTTTCTTCCGTCTTCGAAAATAACATCGTACCTTTGGAACGACGTAACTTCTGGACCGTATGGAAACCACGCCGCCGTCAGCACCTTTTCGGAAAGCCCCAAGAGTGCTCTTCGCTTGCCCAAGGTCTTAAGACCCTGGGTGAGTTTTAAAATCCCCAAATTCCGCTGTTTTAGACCCTTTTCTCGGCCGTTTTCTTTTACATACCAAATTACAGGTTCCGATTCGATCATTTCGGACGTGGTTATCGCGATTTTCTCAGTGTAAAAAACCCGTCCAAGCATGCCCAAAAAAGCCCATGAATCAAGTGGGGTCCACGGCAAAAGAGGCCATGAGTCAGCGCAAAAGCATATTAGCGATTGCGTTACATGTACTAACGGGTGCGATCATTACCAGCACTAATGCACCGGATCCCATCAGAACTCCGCAGTTAAGCGTGCTTGGGCGAGAGTAGTACTAGGATGGGTGACCTCCCGGGAAGTCCTCGTGTTTGCACCCCTTTTTTTAGTTAGTTTTTTCTTTTGCTTCTTTCTTTTTCTTCCGTCTTCGAAAATAACATCGTACCTTTGGAACGACGTAACTTCTGGACCGTATGGAACCACGCCGCCGTCAGCACCTTTTCGGAAAGCCCCAAGAGTGCTCTTATCTTCGGCTTGCCCAAGGTCTTAAGACCCTGGGTGAGTTTTAAAATCCCCAAATTCCGCTGTTTAGACCCTTTTCTCGGCCGTTTTTCTTTTACATACCAATTACAGGTTCCGATTCGATCATTTCGGACGTGGTTATCGCGATTTTTCTCAGTGTAAAAAACCCGTCCAAGCATGCCCAAAAAGCCCATGAATCAAGTGGGGTCCACGGCAAAAGAGGCCATGAGTCAGCGCAAAAAAGCATATTAGCGATTGCGTTACATGTACTAACGGGTGCGATCATACCAGCACTAATGCACCGGATCCCATCAGAACTCCGCAGTTAAGCGTGCTTGGGCGAGAGTAGTACTAGGATGGGTGACCTCCCTGGAAGTCCTCGTGTTGCACCCCTTTTTTTTAGTTTTTTTTTCTTTTGCTTCTTTCTTTTTCTTCCGTCTTCGAAAATAACATCGTACCTTTGAACGACGACGTAACTTCTGGACCGTATGGAACCACGCCGCCGTCAGCACCTTTTCGGAAAGCCCCAAGAGTGCTCTTCGCTTGCCCAAGGTCTTAAGACCCTGGGGTGAGTTTTAAAATCCCCAAATTCCGCTGTTTAGACCCTTTTCTCGGCCGTTTTCTTTTACATACCAAATTACAGGTTCCGATTCGATCATTTCGGACGTGGTTATCGCGATTTTCCTCAGTGTAAAAACTCGTCCAAGCATGCCCAAAAAAGCCCATGAATCAAGTGGGGTCCACGGCAAAAGAGGCCATGAGTCAGCGCGCAAAAGCATATTAGCGATTGCGTTACATGTACTAACGGGTGCGATCATACCAGCACTAATGCACCGGATCCCATCAGAACTCCGCAGTTAAGCGTGCTTGGGCCGAGAGTAGTACTAGGATGGGTGACCTCCCCCGGAAGTCCTCGTGTTGCACCGCTTCCCCCTTTTTTTAGTTTTTTTCTTTTGCTTCTTTCTTTTTCTTCCGTCTTCGAAAATAACATCGTACCTTTGGAACGACGTAACTTCTGGACCGTATTGGAACCACGCCGCCGTCAGCACCTTTTCGGGAAAGCCCCAAGAGTGCTCTTCGGCTTGCCCAAGGTCTTAAGACCCTGGGTGAGTTTTTTAAATCCCCCCAATTTCCGCTGTTTAGACCCTTTTCTCGGCCGTTTTTTCTTTTACATACCAAATTACAGGTTCCGATTCGATCATTTCGGACGTGGTTATCGCGATTTTCTCAGTGTAAAAAAACTCGTCCAAGCATGCCCAAAAGCCCATGAATCAAGTTGGGGTCCACGGCAAAAGAGGCCATGAGTCAGCGCAAAAGCATATTAGCGATTGCGTTACATGTACTATACGGGTGCGATCATACCAGCACTAATGCACCGGATCCCATCAGAACTCCGCAGTTAAGCGTGCTTGGGTGAAGTAGTAGTACTTAGGATGGGTGACCTCCCGGGAAGTCCTCGTGTTGCACCCCGTTTTTTAGTTTTTTTTCTTTTGCTTCTTTCTTTTTCTTCCGTCTTCGAAAATAACATCGTACCTTTGAGAACGACGTAACTTCTGGACCGTATGGAACCACGCCGCTGTCAGCACCTTTTCGGAAAGCCCCAAGAGTGCCTCTTCGGCTTGCCCAAGGTCTTAAGACCCTGGGTGAGTTTTAAAATCCCCCAAATTCCGCTGGTTTAGACCCTTTTCCTCGGCCGTTTTCTTTTACCATACCAAATTACAGGGTTCCGATTCGATCATGTTTCGGACGTGGTTATCGCGATTTTCTCAGTGTAAAACACCCTCCCAAGCATGCCCAAAACGCCCATGAATCAAGTGGGGTCCACGGCAAAAGAGGCTTATGAGTCAGCGCAAAAGCATATTAGCGATTGCGTTACATGTACTAGAACGGGTGCGATCATACCAGCACTAATGCACCGGATCCCATCAGAACTGCCGTAGTTAAGCGTGCTTGGGCGATTAGTAGTACTAGGTTTGGGTGACCTCCCGGGAAGTCCTCGTGTTGCTACCCCCTTTTTTTAGTTTTTTTCTTTTGGCTTCTTTCTTTTTCTTACCGTCTTCGAAAATAACATCGTACTTTGGAACGAACGTAACTTCTGGACCGTATGGAACCACGCCGCCGTCAGCACCTTTTCGGGAAAGCCCCAAGAGTGCTCTTCGCTTGCCCAAGGTCTTTAAGACCCCTGGGTGAGTTTAAAATTAAATACCAAAATTCCGCTGTTTAGACCCCTTTTCTTTTTCGTTTTCTTTTTACATACCTACCAATTACGGGTTCCGATTCGATCATTTCGGACGTGGTTATCGCGATTTTTCCTCAGTGTCAAAACCCGTCCTAAACATGCCCGAGCAAAAGCCATGAATCAAGTGGGGGTGTCCACGGCAAAGATGTCCATGGATTCAGCGCATAAAGGATATTAGGCGATTGCGTTACATGTACTACTACCGGGTGCGATCATACCAGGCACTTAATGCACCGTGATACCCATCAGAACTCCGCAGCTCAGCGAGTCGCTTGGGCGGAGAGTTAGTACTAAGGATAGGTACACTCGGCGGGGAAGTCCTCGTGTTGCACCCTCTTTTTTTAGTTTTTTTTCTTTGTGCTTCTTTCTGTTTCTTCCCGTCTTTCGAAAATTACATCCTACATTTTGGAACGACGTAACTTCTGGACCACACGGTATTGATCCGACGCAGCCGTCAGTACCTTTTTTCGGAAAGCCCAAGAGTGCTTATTCTATTCGGTTGCACCATGTCTTAAGACCCTGTTTGAAGTTTTATAAATCCCCAAGATTCCGCGCTGTTTATACCGCTTTTCTCGGGTTTCCGTTTTCTTTTTACATACTCAGATTTACAGGTTCAGATTCGATCATTTCGGAACGTGGTTGAGTTCGCGATTTTCCTCAGTTAAAAAAAACGTCCGAAGCATGCCCAAAAAGGCCGCATGAATCCAAGTGGGTCCCCACGGCAAAAAGAGGCCATGAGTTCATCGCAAAAGCCTAGTATTAGCGATTGCGTTACATGTACATGTGAAACGGGTGCGATCATACGCCCAGCACTAATGTACCCAGGTCCCAGCATAACTCCGCAGTAAGCGTGCTTGGGCTAGAGTATACTAGTGGGATGAGCTCGCTTTGAATTAGTCCTCGTGTTTTGCAATCCCCGTTTTAGTTTATTTCTTTTGCGTCTTCTTTTTCCTTCCGTCTTCGAAAATAGCATCGTACCTTTGAACTACGTTAACTTCTTGGACCGTACATGAACGCACGCGCGCGTCAGGCAACACCTTTTTCGGAAAGCCACAAGAGTGCTCTTCGGCTTGCCCGCAAGGTCTTAAGACCCTGGTGGTTTTAAAATCCCTATAAATTCTCGCTGTCTATACCGCTTTCTCGCTCGTTCTTTTCTTTACATACCAAATACAGGTTCCGAATTCGATCATTTCGACGTGGTTATCGCGATTTCTCAGTGTAAAACTCGATCCCAAGCTTGCCACAAAGCCCATGATCAGTGGGGTGCCACGCAAAATAGGCATGTTCGCGCCAGGATATTATCGGATTTGCTTTTACATGTCTTATCGTGTGCGATCATATCCAGCCTAATGCCCGGAGCCCATCAGACTCCGCAGTTTAGCGTGCTTGGGCGAGAGTAGTACTAGGACATGGGTGACCTCCCGGAAGTCCTCGTGTTGCACCCCTTTTTTTGGTTTTTTCTTTTGCTTCTTTCTTTTTCTTCCGTTTTCGAAAAAAACATCGTACCTTTGGAACGATGTAACTTCTGGACCGTATGGAACCACGCCGCCGTCAGCACCTTTTCGGAAAGCCCCAAGAGTGCTCTTCGGCTTGCCCAAGGTCTTAAGACCATGGGTGAGTTTTAAAATCCCCAAATTCCGCTGTTTAGACCCTTTTCTGGGCCGTTTTCTTTTACATACCAAATTACAGGTTCCGATTCGATCATTTCGGACGTGGTTATCGCGATTTTCTCAGTGTAAAAGCCCGTCCAAGCATGCCCAAAAAGCCCATGAATCAAGTGGGGTCCACGGCAAAAGAGGCCATGAGTCAGCGCAAAAGCATATTAGCGATTGCGTTACATGTACTAACGGGTGCGATCATACCAGCACTAATGCACCGGATCCCATCAGAACTCCGCAGTTAAGCGTGCTTGGGCGAGAGTAGTACTAGGATGGGTGACCTCCGGGAAGTCCTCGTGTTGCACCCCTTTTTTTGGTTTTTTCTTTTGCTTCTTTTTTTATTCGTACCTTTGGAACGACGTAACTTCTGGACCGTATGGAACCACGCCGCCGTCAGCACCTTTTCGGAAAGCCCCAAGAGTGCTCTTCGGCTTGCCCAAGGTCTTAAGACCATGGGTGAGTTTTAAAATCCCCAAATTCCGCTGTTTAGACCCTTTTCTGGGCCGTTTTCTTTTACATACCAAATTACAGGTTCCGATTCGATCATTTCGGACGTGGTTATCGCGATTTTCTCAGTGTAAAAGCCCGTCCAAGCATGCCCAAAAAGCCCATGAATCAAGTGGGGTCCACGGCAAAAGAGGCCAAGTTCAGCGCAAAAGCATATTAGCGATTGCGTTACATGTACTAACGGGTGCGATCATACCAGCACTAATGCACCGGATCCCATCAGAACGCAGTTAAGCGTGCTTGGGCGAGAGTATACTAGGATGGGTTGACCTCTCGGGAAGTCCTCGTGTTTTGGCACCCCTTTTTTTAGTTTTTTCTTTGCTTCATTTCCTTTTTCTTCCGTTTTCCGAAAATAACATCGTACCATTTGGCACGACGTAACTTCTTGGACCGTATTGAACCACGCCGCCGTCAAACCTTTTCGGAAAGCCCCACCAGAGTGCTATTCGGCTTGCCCAGGGTTTTAATACCCTGGGTGAGTTTTAAAGGTCCTCGAATTCCGCTGTTTTAGACCTTTTTCTCGACCGTTTTCCGTTGGTACATACCAAATTCCAGTTTTCCGATTCGATCATTTCTGACGTGGTTAGCGCGATTTTCTCAGTGTAAAAACGTCGTCCAAGTCATGCCCAAAAAGCCCATGAATCACGTTGAGTTCCACGGCAAAAGAGGCCAATGCGTCAGCGCAAAAGAGGCGATTCGCGATTGCGTTCACATGTACTAATGGAGTGCTATTATACCAGTCACTAATGCACCTGAATCCTCATCAACTCCTCGTTTTCTGCGTGCTTGGGCGAGAGTATTACTAGGATGGTGACCTCCCGGGAGTCCTCGTGTGCACCCCTTTTTTTTGGTTTTTTCTTTTGCTTCTTTCTTTTTCTTCCGTTTCGAAAAACATCGTACCTTTGGAACTATTACTTCTGGACCGTATGGAACCACGCCGCCGTCAGCCACTTTCGGAAGCTCCATGAGTGTCTTCAGCTTGCCCTAAGGTCTTAGACCTGGGTTGAGCTTTAAATCCCTAATTCCGCTGTTTAGACCTTTCTGGGCCCTTTTTCTTTTACATACCAATTACAGTTCCGATTCGATAAATTTCGGACGTCGTACTCCCATTTTCTCAGTGTAAAGCCAGTCCAAGCTTCCTAAGCCTAATAATCAGTGGGGTCCACGGCAGAGAGGCAGGAGTCACCGCAAAAGCATATTACGATTGCGTTACATGAATTAACGGTGGCTATTTATACCAGCACTATCACCGTAAAAACCAAAAAAAAAATTTAACAAGAAAAAAAAATTAAAATTTTTTTTCTTTAAAAAAAAAAAAAAAAAAAAAAAAAAAATTTTTATATTTTAAAAAAAACAAAAAAAAAACCAGAAATTTCCTTTCTTTTTAAAAAAAAAAAAAAAAAAAAAAATTGAAATTTTAAAAAATAAAAAAAAAAAAGAGAAAAAAATAAAAAAAAAAAAAAAAAAAAGATTTTAAAAATAAAAAAAAAAAAAAAAAAGAAAAAAAAAAAAAAAATTTAAAAATTTTATAATAAAAAAAAAAAAAATATTTTTAAAAATAAAAAAACAAAAAGAAGAAAAAATAAACAAATTCCCATCAGAACGTAGTTAAGCGTGCTGGGCGAGAGTAGTACTAGGATGGGTGACCTCCCGGGAAGTCCTCGTGTTGCACCCCTTTTTTGGTTTTTTCTTTTGCTTCTTTCTTTTTCTTCGTACCTTTGGAACGACGTAACTTCTGGACCGTATAGAACCACGGCGCCGTCAGCACCTTTTCGGAAAGCCCCAAGAGTGCTCTTCGGCTTGCCAAGGTCTTAAGACCATGGGTAAGTTTTAAAATCTCCAAATTCCGCTGTTTAGACCTTTTTCTGGGCCGTTTTCTTTTACATACCAAATTACAGGTTCCGATTCGATCATTTCGGACGTGGTTATCGCGATTTTCTCAGTGTAAAAGCCCGTCCAAGCATGCCCAAAAAGCCCATGAATCACGTGGGGTCCACGGCAAAAGAGGCCATGAGTCAGCGCAAAAGCATATTAGCGATTGCGTTACATGTACTAATGGGTGCGATCATACCAGCACTAATGCACCGGATCCCATCAGAACTCCGCAGTTAAGCGTGCTTGGGCGAGAGTAGTACTAGGATGGGTGACCTCCGGGAAGTCCTCGTGTTGCACCCCTTTTTTTGGTTTTTTCTTTTGCTTCTCTTTCTTCTTTTCGAAAAAAACATCGTACCTTTGGAACGATGTAACTTCTGGACCGTATGGAACCACGCCGCCGTCAGCACCTTTTCGGAAAGCCCCAAGAGTGCTCTTCGGCTTGCCCAAGGTCTTAAGACCATGGGTAAGTTTTAAAATCCCCAAATTCCGCTGTTTAGACCCTTTTCTGGGCCGTTTTCTTTTACATACCAAATTACAGGTTCCGATTCGATCATTTCGGACGTGGTTATCGCGATTTTCTCAGTGTAAAAGCCCGTCCAAGCATGCCCAAAAAGCCCATGAATCACGTGGGGTCCACGGCAAAAGAGGCCATGAGTCAGCGCAAAAGCATATTAGCGATTGCGTTACATGTACTACTGGGTGTGATCATACCAGCACTAATGCACCGGATCCCATCAGAACTCCGCAGTTAAGCGTGCTTGGGCGAGAGTAGTACTAGGATGGATGACCTCCCGGGAAGTCCTCGTGTTGCACCCCTTTTTTTTGTTTTTTCTTTTGCTTCTTTCTTTTTCTTCCGTTTTCAAAAAAAACATCGTACCTTTGGAACGATGTAACTTCTGGACCGTATGGAACCACGCCGCCGTCAGCACCTTTTCAGAAAGCCCCAAGAGTGCTCTTCGGCTTGCCCAAGGTCTTAAGACCATGGGTGAGTTTTAAAATCCCCAAATTCCGCTGTTTAGACCCTTTTCTGGGCCGTTTTCTTTTACATACCAAATTACAGGTTCCGATTCGATCATTTCGGACGTGGTTATCGCGATTTTCTCAGTGTAAAAGCCCGTCCAAGCATGCCCAAAAAGCCCATGAATCAAGTGGGGTCCACGGCAAAAGAGGCCATGAGTCAGCACAAAAGCATATTAGCGATTGCGTTACATGTACTAACGGGTGCGATCATACCAGCACTAATGCACCGGATCCCATCAGAACTCCGCAGTTAAGCGTGCTTGGGCGAGAGTAGTACTAGGATGGGTGACCTCCCGGGAAGTCCTCGTGTTGCACCCCTTTTTTTTGTTTTTTCTTTTGCTTCTTTCTTTTTCTTCGTACCTTTGGAACGACGTAACTTCTGGACCGTATGGAACCACGCCGCCGTCAGCACCTTTTCGGAAAGCCCCAAGAGTGCTCTTCGGCTTGCCCAAGGTCTTAAGACCATGGGTGAGTTTTAAAATCCCCAAATTCCGCTGTTTAGACCCTTTTCTGGGCCGTTTTCTTTTACATACCAAATTACAGGTTCCGATTCGATCATTTCGGACGTGGTTATCGCGATTTTCTCAGTGTAAAAGCCCGTCCAAGCATGCCCAAAAAGCCCATGAATCAAGTGGGGTCCACGGCAAAAGAGGCCATGAGTCAGCGCAAAAGCATATTAGCGATTGCGTTACATGTACTAACGGGTGCGATCATACCAGCACTAATGCACCGGATCCCATCAGAACTCCGCAGTTAAGCGTGCTTGGGCGAGAGTAGTACTAGGATGGGTGACCTCCCGGGAAGTCCTCGTGTTGCACCCCTTTTTTTGGTTTTTTCTTTTGCTTCTTTCTTTTTCTTCGTACCTTTGGAACGACGTAACTTCTGGACCGTATGGAACCACGCCGCCGTCAGCACCTTTTCGGAAAGCCCCAAGAGTGCTCTTCGGCTTGCCCAAGGTCTTAAGACCATGGGTGAGTTTTAAAATCCCCAAATTCCGCTGTTTAGACCCTTTTCTGGGCCGTTTTCTTTTACATACCAAATTACAGGTTCCGATTCGATCATTTCGGACGTGGTTATCGCGATTTTCTCAGTGTAAAAGCCCGTCCAAGCATGCCCAAAAAGCCCATGAATCAAGTGGGGTCCACGGCAAAAGAGGCCATGAGTCAGCGCAAAAGCATATTAGCGATTGCGTTACATGTACTAACGGGTGCGATCATACCAGCACTAATGCACCGGATCCCATCAGAACTCCGCAGTTAAGCGTGCTTGGGCGAGAGTAGTACTAGGATGGGTGACCTCCCGGGAAGTCCTCGTGTTGCACCCCTTTTTTGGTTTTTTCTTTTGCTTCTTTCTTTTTCTTCGTACCGTACCTTGGAACGACGTAACTTCTGGACCGTATGGAACCACGCCGCCGTCAGCACCTTTTCGGAAAGCCCCAAGAGTGCTCTTCGGCTTGCCCAAGGTCTTAAGACCATGGGTGAGTTTTAAAATCCCCAAATTCCGCTGTTTAGACCCTTTTCTGGGCCGTTTTCTTTTACATACCAAATTACAGGTTCCGATTCGATCATTTCGGACGTGGTTATCGCGATTTTCTCAGTGTAAAAGCCCGTCCAAGCATGCCCAAAAAGCCCATGAATCAAGTGGGGTCCACGGCAAAAGAGGCCATGAGTCAGCGCAAAAGCATATTAGCGATTGCGTTACATGTACTAACGGGTGCGATCATACCAGCACTAATGCACCGGATCCCATCAGAACTCCGCAGTTAAGCGTGCTTGGGCGAGAGTAGTACTAGGATGGGTGACCTCCCGGGAAGTCCTCGTGTTGCACCCCTTTTTTTGGTTTTTTCTTTTGCTTCTTTCTTTTTCTTCCGTACATCGTTTGGAACGACGTAACTTCTGGACCGTATGGAACCACGCCGCCGTCAGCACCTTTTCGGAAAGCCCCAAGAGTGCTCTTCGGCTTGCCCAAGGTCTTAAGACCATGGGTGAGTTTTAAAATCCCCAAATTCCGCTGTTTAGACCCTTTTCTGGGCCGTTTTCTTTTACATACCAAATTACAGGTTCCGATTCGATCATTTCGGACGTGGTTATCGCGATTTTCTCAGTGTAAAAGCCCGTCCAAGCATGCCCAAAAAGCCCATGAATCAAGTGGGGTCCACGGCAAAAGAGGCCATGAGTCAGCGCAAAAGCATATTAGCGATTGCGTTACATGTACTAACGGGTGCGATCATACCAGCACTAATGCACCGGATCCCATCAGAACTCCGCAGTTAAGCGTGCTTGGGCGAGAGTAGTACTAGGATGGGTGACCTCCCGGAAGTCCTCGTGTTGCACCCCTTTTTTGGTTTTTTCTTTTGCTTCTTTCTTTTTCTTCGTACCTTTGGAACGACGTAACTTCTGGACCGTATGGAACCACGCCGCCGTCAGCACCTTTTCGGAAAGCCCCAAGAGTGCTCTTCGGCTTGCCCAAGGTCTTAAGACCATGGGTGAGTTTTAAAATCCCCAAATTCCGCTGTTTAGACCCTTTTCTGGGCCGTTTTCTTTTACATACCAAATTACAGGTTCCGATTCGATCATTTCGGACGTGGTTATCGCGATTTTCTCAGTGTAAAAGCCCGTCCAAGCATGCCCAAAAAGCCCATGAATCAAGTGGGGTCCACGGCAAAAGAGGCCATGAGTCAGCGCAAAAGCATATTAGCGATTGCGTTACATGTACTAACGGGTGCGATCATACCAGCACTAATGCACCGGATCCCATCAGAACTCCGCAGTTAAGCGTGCTTGGGCGAGAGTAGTACTAGGATGGGTGACCTCCCGGGAAGTCCTCGTGTTGCACCCCTTTTTTTGGTTTTTTCTTTTGCTTCTTTCTTTTTCTTCTTCGTACCTTTGGAACGACGTAACTTCTGGACCGTATGGAACCACGCCGCCGTCAGCACCTTTTCGGAAAGCCCCAAGAGTGCTCTTCGGCTTGCCCAAGGTCTTAAGACCATGGGTGAGTTTTAAAATCCCCAAATTCCGCTGTTTAGACCCTTTTCTGGGCCGTTTTCTTTTACATACCAAATTACAGGTTCCGATTCGATCATTTCGGACGTGGTTATCGCGATTTTCTCAGTGTAAAAGCCCGTCCAAGCATGCCCAAAAAGCCCATGAATCAAGTGGGGTCCACGGCAAAAGAGGCCATGAGTCAGCGCAAAAGCATATTAGCGATTGCGTTACATGTACTAACGGGTGCGATCATACCAGCACTAATGCACCGGATCCCATCAGAACTCCGCAGTTAAGCGTGCTTGGGCGAGAGTAGTACTAGGATGGGTGACCTCCCGGGAAGTCCTCGTGTTGCACCCCTTTTTTTGGTTTTTTCTTTTGCTTCTTTCTTTTTCTTCCGTTTTCGAAAAAAACATCGTACCTTTGGAACGATGTAACTTCTGGACCGTATGGAACCACGCCGCCGTCAGCACCTTTTCGGAAAGCCCCAAGAGTGCTCTTCGGCTTGCCCAAGGTCTTAAGACCATGGGTGAGTTTTAAAATCCCCAAATTCCGCTGTTTAGACCCTTTTCTGGGCCGTTTTCTTTTACATACCAAATTACAGGTTCCGATTCGATCATTTCGGACGTGGTTATCGCGATTTTCTCAGTGTAAAAGCCCGTCCAAGCATGCCCAAAAAGCCCATGAATCAAGTGGGGTCCACGGCAAAAGAGGCCATGAGTCAGCGCAAAAGCATATTAGCGATTGCGTTACATGTACTAACGGGTGCGATCATACCAGCACTAATGCACCGGATCCCATCAGAACGTAGTTAAGCGTGCTTGGGCGAGAGTAGTACTAGGATGGGTGACCTCCCGGGAAGTCCTCGTGTTGCACACCTTTTTTGGTTTTTCTTTTGCTTCTTTCTTTTTCTTCGTACCTTTGGAACGACGTAACTTCTGGACCGTATGAAACCACGCCGCCGTCAGCACCTTTTCGGAAAGCCCCAAGAGTGCTCTTCGGCTTGCCCAAGGTCTTAAGACCATGGGTGAGTTTTAAAATCCCCAAATTCCGCTGTTTAGACCCTTTTCTGGGCCGTTTTCTTTTACATACCAAATTACAGGTTCCGATTCGATCATTTCGGACGTGGTTATCGCGATTTTCTCAGTGTAAAAGCCCGTCCAAGCATGCCCAAAAAGCCCATGAATCAAGTGGGGTCCACGGCAAAAGAGGCCATGAGTCAGCGCAAAAGCATATTAGCGATTGCGTTACATGTACTAACGGGTGCGATCATACCAGCACTAATGCACCGGATCCCATCAGAACTCCGCAGTTAAGCGTGCTTGGGCGAGAGTAGTACTAGGATGGGTGACCTCCCGGGAAGTCCTCGTGTTGCACCCCTTTTTTTGGTTTTTTCTTTTGCTTCTTTCTTTTTCTTCCGTTTTCGAAAAAAACATCGTACCTTTGGAACGATGTAACTTCTGGACCGTATGGAACCACGCCGCCGTCAGCACCTTTTCGGAAAGCCCCAAGAGTGCTCTTCGGCTTGCCCAAGGTCTTAAGACCATGGGTGAGTTTTAAAATCCCCAAATTCCGCTGTTTAGACCCTTTTCTGGGCCGTTTTCTTTTACATACCAAATTACAGGTTCCGATTCGATCATTTCGGACGTGGTTATCGCGATTTTCTCAGTGTAAAAGCCCGTCCAAGCATGCCCAAAAAGCCCATGAATCAAGTGGGGTCCACGGCAAAAGAGGCCATGAGTCAGCGCAAAAGCATATTAGCGATTGCGTTACATGTACTAATGGGTGCGATCATACCAGCACTAATGCACCGGATCCCATCAGAACTCCGCAGTTAAGCGTGCTTGGGCGAGAGTAGTACTAGGATGGGTGACCTCCCGGGAAGTCCTCGTGTTGCACCCCTTTTTTTGGTTTTTTCTTTTGCTTCTTTCTTTTTCTTCGTACCTTTGGAACGACGTAACTTCTGGACCGTATGGAACCACGCCGCCGTCAGCACCTTTTCGGAAAGCCCCAAGAGTGCTCTTCGGCTTGCCCAAGGTCTTAAGACCATGGGTGAGTTTTAAAATCCCCAAATTCCGCTGTTTAGACCCTTTTCTGGGCCGTTTTCTTTTACATACCAAATTACAGGTTCCGATTCGATCATTTCGGACGTGGTTATCGCGATTTTCTCAGTGTAAAAGCCCGTCCAAGCATGCCCAAAAAGCCCATGAATCAAGTGGGGTCCACGGCAAAAGAGGCCATGAGTCAGCGCAAAAGCATATTAGCGATTGCGTTACATGTACTAATGGGTGCGATCATACCAGCACTAATGCACCGGATCCCATCAGAACTCCGCAGTTAAGCGTGCTTGGGCGAGAGTAGTACTAGGATGGGTGACCTCCCGGGAAGTCCTCGTGTTGCACCCCTTTTTTTGGTTTTTTCTTTTGCTTCTTTCTTTTTCTTCCGTTTTCGAAAAAAACATCGTACCTTTGGAACGATGTAACTTCTGGACCGTATGGAACCACGCCGCCGTCAGCACCTTTTCGGAAAGCCCCAAGAGTGCTCTTCGGCTTGCCCAAGGTCTTAAGACCATGGGTGAGTTTTAAAATCCCCAAATTCCGCTGTTTAGACCCTTTTCTGGGCCGTTTTCTTTTACATACCAAATTACAGGTTCCGATTCGATCATTTCGGACGTGGTTATCGCGATTTTCTCAGTGTAAAAGCCCGTCCAAGCATGCCCAAAAAGCCCATGAATCAAGTGGGGTCCACGGCAAAAGAGGCCATGAGTCAGCGCAAAAGCATATTAGCGATTGCGTTACATGTACTAATGGGTGCGATCATACCAGCACTAATGCACCGGATCCCATCAGAACTCCGCAGTTAAGCGTGCTTGGGCGAGAGTAGTACTAGGATGGGTGACCTCCCGGGAAGTCCTCGTGTTGCACCCCTTTTTTTGGTTTTTTCTTTTGCTTCTTTCTTTTTCTTCCGTTTTCGAAAAAAACATCGTACCTTTGGAACGACGTAACTTCTGGACCGTATGGAACCACGCCGCCGTCAGCACCTTTTCGGAAAGCCCCAAGAGTGCTCTTCGGCTTGCCCAAGGTCTTAAGACCATGGGTGAGTTTTAAAATCCCCAAATTCCGCTGTTTAGACCCTTTTCTGGGCCGTTTTCTTTTACATACCAAATTACAGGTTCCGATTCGATCATTTCGGACGTGGTTATCGCGATTTTCTCAGTGTAAAAGCCCGTCCAAGCATGCCCAAAAAGCCCATGAATCAAGTGGGGTCCACGGCAAAAGAGGCCATGAGTCAGCGCAAAAGCATATTAGCGATTGCGTTACATGTACTAACGGGTGCGATCATACCAGCACTAATGCACCGGATCCCATCAGAACTCCGCAGTTAAGCGTGCTTGGGCGAGAGTAGTACTAGGATGGGTGACCTCCCGGGAAGTCCTCGTGTTGCACCCCTTTTTTGGTTTTTTCTTTTGCTTCTTTCTTTTTCTTCCGTTTTCGAAAAAAACATCGTACCTTTGGAACGATGTAACTTCTGGACCGTATGGAACCACGCCGCCGTCAGCACCTTTTCGGAAAGCCCCAAGAGTGCTCTTCGGCTTGCCCAAGGTCTTAAGACCATGGGTGAGTTTTAAAATCCCCAAATTCCGCTGTTTAGACCCTTTTCTGGGCCGTTTTCTTTTACATACCAAATTACAGGTTCCGATTCGATCATTTCGGACGTGGTTATCGCGATTTTCTCAGTGTAAAAGCCCGTCCAAGCATGCCCAAAAAGCCCATGAATCAAGTGGGGTCCACGGCAAAAGAGGCCATGAGTCAGCGCAAAAGCATATTAGCGATTGCGTTACATGTACTAACGGGTGCGATCATACCAGCACTAATGCACCGGATCCCATCAGAACTCCGCAGTTAAGCGTGCTTGGGCGAGAGTAGTACTAGGATGGGTGACCTCCCGGGAAGTCCTCGTGTTGCACCCCTTTTTTTGGTTTTTTCTTTTGCTTCTTTCTTTTTCTTCCGTTTTCGAAAAAAACATCGTACCTTTGGAACGATGTAACTTCTGGACCGTATGGAACCACGCCGCCGTCAGCACCTTTTCGGAAAGCCCCAAGAGTGCTCTTCGGCTTGCCCAAGGTCTTAAGACCATGGGTGAGTTTTAAAATCCCCAAATTCCGCTGTTTAGACCCTTTTCTGGGCCGTTTTCTTTTACATACCAAATTACAGGTTCCGATTCGATCATTTCGGACGTGGTTATCGCGATTTTCTCAGTGTAAAAGCCCGTCCAAGCATGCCCAAAAAGCCCATGAATCAAGTGGGGTCCACGGCAAAAGAGGCCATGAGTCAGCGCAAAAGCATATTAGCGATTGCGTTACATGTACTAATGGGTGCGATCATACCAGCACTAATGCACCGGATCCCATCAGAACTCCGCAGTCAAGCGTGCTTGGGCGAGAGTAGTACTAGGATGGGTGACCTCCCGGGAAGTCCTCGTGTTGCACCCCTTTTTTTGGTTTTTTCTTTTGCTTCTTTCTTTTTCTTCCGTTTTCGAAAAAAACATCGTACCTTTGGAACGATGTAACTTCTGGACCGTATGGAACCACGCCGCCGTCAGCACCTTTTCGGAAAGCCCCAAGAGTGCTCTTCGGCTTGCCCAAGGTCTTAAGACCATGGGTGAGTTTTAAAATCCCCAAATTCCGCTGTTTAGACCCTTTTCTGGGCCATTTTCTTTTACATACCAAATTACAGGTTCCGATTCGATCATTTCGGACGTGTTTATCGTGATTTTCTCAGTGTAAAAGCCCGTCCAAGCATGCCCAGAAAGCCCATGAATCAAGTGGGGTCCACGGCAAAAGAGGCCATGAGTCAGCGCAAAAGCATATTAGCGATTGCGTTACATGTACTAACGGGTGCGATCATACCAGCACTAATGCACCGGATCCCATCAGAACTCCGCAGTTAAGCGTGCTTGGGCGAGAGTAGTACTAGGATGGGTGACCTCCCGGGAAGTCCTCGTGTTGCACCCCTTTTTTTAGTTTTTTTCTTTTGCTTCTTTCTTTTTATTTGTACCTTTGGAACGACGTAACTTCTGGACCGTATGAAACCACGCCGCCGTCAGAACCTTTTCGGAAAGCCCCAAGAGTGCTCTTCGGCTTGCCCAAGGTCTTAAGACCATGGGTGAGTTTTAAAATCCCCAAATTCCGCTGTTTAGACCCTTTTCTGGGCCGTTTTCTTTTACATACCAAATTACAGGTTCCGATTCGATCATTTCGGACGTGGTTATCGCGATTTTCTCAGTGTAAAAGCCCGTCCAAGCATGCCCAAAAAGCCCATGAATCACGTGGGGTCCACGGCAAAAGAGGCCATGAGTCAGCGCAAAAGAATATTAGCGATTGCGTTACATGTACTAACGAGTGCGATCATACCAGCACTAATGCACCGGATCCCATCAGAACGTAGTTAACCGTGCTTGGGCGAGAGTAGTATTAGGATGGGTGACCTCCCGGGAAGTCCTCGTGTTACACCCCTTTTTTGGTTTTTTCTTTTGCTTCTTTCTTTTTGTTCCGTTTTCGAAAAAAACATGTACATATGGAACGATGTAACTTCTGGACCGTATGGAACCACGCCGCCGTCAGCACCTTTTCGGAAAGCCCCAAGAGTGCTCTTCGGCTTGCCCAAGGTCTTAAGACCATGGGTGAGTTTTAAAATCCCCAAATTCCGCTGTTTAGACCCTTTTCTGGGCCGTTTTCTTTTACATACCAAATTACAGGTTCCGATTCGATCATTTCGGACGTGGTTATCGCGATTTTCTCAGTGTAAAAGCCCGTCCAAACATGCCCAAAAAGCCCATGAATCACGTGGGGTCCACGGCAAAAGAGGCCATGAGTCAGCGCAAAAGCATATTAGCGATTGCGTTACATGTACTAATGGGTGCGATCATACCAGCACTAATGCACCGGATCCCATCAGAACTCCGCAGTTAAGCGTGCTTGGGCGAGAGTAGTACTAGGATGGGTGACCTCCCGGGAAGTCCTCGTGTTGCACCCCTTTTTTTTGGTTTTTTCTTTTGCTTCTTTCTTTTTCTTCCGTTTTCGAAAAAAACATCGTACCTTTGGAACGATGTAACTTCTGGACCGTATGGAACCACGCCGCCGTCAGCACCTTTTCGGAAAGCCCCAAGAGTGCTCTTCGGCTTGCCCAAGGTCTTAAGACCATGGGTGAGTTTTAAAATCCCCAAATTCCGCTGTTTAGACCCTTTTCTGGGCCGTTTTCTTTTACATACCAAATTACAGGTTCCGATTCGATCATTTCGGACGTGGTTATCGCGATTTTCTCAGTGTAAAAGCCCGTCCAAGCATGCCCAAAAAGCCCATGAATCAAGTGGGGTCCACGGCAAAAGAGGCCATGAGTCAGCGCAAAAGCATATTAGCGATTGCGTTACATGTACTAACGGGTGCGATCATACCAGCACTAATGCACCGGATCCCATCAGAACTCCGCAGTTAAGCGTGCTTGGGCGAGAGTAGTACTAGGATGGGTGACCTCCCGGGAAGTCCTCGTGTTGCACCCCTTTTTTTGGTTTTTTCTTTTGCTTCTTTCTTTTTCTTCCGTTTTCGAAAAAAACATCGTACCTTTGGAACGATGTAACTTCTGGACCGTATGGAACCACGCCGCCGTCAGCACCTTTTCGGAAAGCCCCAAGAGTGCTCTTCGGCTTGCCCAAGGTCTTAAGACCATGGGTGAGTTTTAAAATCCCCAAATTCCGCTGTTTAGACCCTTTTCTGGGCCGTTTTCTTTTACATACCAAATTACAGGTTCCGATTCGATCATTTCGGACGTGGTTATCGCGATTTTCTCAGTGTAAAAGCCCGTCCAAGCATGCCCAAAAAGCCCATGAATCAAGTGGGGTCCACGGCAAAAGAGGCCATGAGTCAGCGCAAAAGCATATTAGCGATTGCGTTACATGTACTAATGGGTGCGATCATACCAGCACTAATGCACCGGATCCCATCAGAACTCCGCAGTTAAGCGTGCTTGGGCGAGAGTAGTACTAGGATGGGTGACCTCCCGGGAAGTCCTCGTGTTGCACCCCTTTTTTTTGGTTTTTTCTTTTGCTTCTTTCTTTTTCTTCCGTTTTCGAAAAAAACATCGTACCTTTGGAACGATGTAACTTCTGGACCGTATGGAACCACGCCGCCGTCAGCACCTTTTCGGAAAGCCCCAAGAGTGCTCTTCGGCTTGCCCAAGGTCTTAAGACCATGGGTGAGTTTTAAAATCCCCAAATTCCGCTGTTTAGACCCTTTTCTGGGCCGTTTTCTTTTACATACCAAATTACAGGTTCCGATTCGATCATTTCGGACGTGGTTATCGCGATTTTCTCAGTGTAAAAGCCCGTCCAAGCATGCCCAAAAAGCCCATGAATCAAGTGGGGTCCACGGCAAAAGAGGCCATGAGTCAGCGCAAAAGCATATTAGCGATTGCGTTACATGTACTAACGGGTGCGATCATACCAGCACTAATGCACCGGATCCCATCAGAACTCCGCAGTTAAGCGTGCTTGGGCGAGAGTAGTACTAGGATGGGTGACCTCCCGGGAAGTCCTCGTATTGCAGCCCTTTTTTTTGGTTTTTTCTTTTGCTTCTTTCTTTTTCTTCCGTTTTCGAAAAAAACATCGTACCTTTGGAACGATGTAACTTCTGGACCGTATGGAACCACGCCGCCGTCAGCACCTTTTCGGAAAGCCCCAAGAGTGCTCTTCGGCTTGCCCAAGGTCTTAAGACCATGGGTGAGTTTTAAAATCCCCAAATTCCGCTGTTTAGACCCTTTTCTGGGCCGTTTTCTTTTACATACCAAATTACAGGTTCCGATTCGATCATTTCGGACGTGGTTATCGCGATTTTCTCAGTGTAAAAGCCCGTCCAAGCATGCCCAAAAAGCCCATGAATCAAGTGGGGTCCACGGCAAAAGAGGCCATGAGTCAGCGCAAAAGCATATTAGCGATTGCGTTACATGTACTAACGGGTGCGATCATACCAGCACTAATGCACCGGATCCCATCAGAACGCAGTTAAGCGTGCTTGGGCGAGAGTAGTACTAGGATGGGTGACCTCCCGGGAAGTCCTCGTGTTGCACCCCTTTTTTTGGTTTTTTCTTTTGCTTCTTTCTTTTTCTTCGTACCTTTGGAACGACGTAACTTCTGGACCGTATGGAACCACGCCGCCGTCAGCACCTTTTCGGAAAGCCCCAAGAGTGCTCTTCGGCTTGCCCAAGGTCTTAAGACCATGGGTGAGTTTTAAAATCCCCAAATTCCGCTGTTTAGACCCTTTTCTGGGCCGTTTTCTTTTACATACCAAATTACAGGTTCCGATTCGATCATTTCGGACGTGGTTATCGTGATTTTCTCAGTGTAAAAGCCCATCAAAGCATGCCTAAAAAGCCCATGAATCAAGTGGGGTCCACGGCAAAAGAGGCTATGTGTCAGCGCAAAAGCATATTAGCGATTGCGTTACATGTACTAACGGGTGCGATCATACCAGCACTAATGCACCGGATCCCATCAGAACGTAGTTAAGCGTGCTTGGGCGAGAGTAGTATTAGGATGGGTGACCTCCCGGGAAGTCCTCGTGTTGCACCCTTTTTTTGGTTTTTTCTTTTGCTTCTTTCTTTTTCTTCGTACCTTTGGAACGACGTAACTTCTGGACCGTATGGAACCACGCCGCCGTCAGCACCTTTTCGGAAAGCCCCAAGAGTGCTCTTCGGCTTGCCCAAGGTCTTAAGACCATGGGTGAGTTTTAAAATCCCCAAATTCCGCTGTTTAGACCCTTTTCTGGGCCGTTTTCTTTTACATACCAAATTACAGGTTCCGATTCGATCATTTCGGACGTGGTTATCGCGATTTTCTCAGTGTAAAAGCCCGTCCAAGCATGCCCAAAAAGCCCATGAATCACGTGGGGTCCACGGCAAAAGAGGCCATGAGTCAGCGCAAAAGCATATTAGCGATTGCGTTACATGTACTAATGGGTGCGATCATACCAGCACTAATGCACCGGATCCCATCAGAACTCCGCAGTTAAGCGTGCTTGGGCGAGAGTAGTACTAGGATGGGTGACCTCCCGGGAAGTCCTCGTGTTGCACCCCTTTTTTTGGTTTTTTCTTTTGCTTCTTTCTTTTTCTTCCGTTTTCGAAAAAACATCGTACCTTTGGAACGATGTAACTTCTGGACCGTATGGAACCACGCCGCCGTCAGCACCTTTTCGGAAAGCCCCAAGAGTGCTCTTCGGCTTGCCCAAGGTCTTAAGACCATGGGTGAGTTTTAAAATCCCCAAATTCCGCTGTTTAGACCCTTTTCTGGGCCGTTTTCTTTTACATACCAAATTACAGGTTCCGATTCGATCATTTCGGACGTGGTTATCGCGATTTTCTCAGTGTAAAAGCCCGTCCAAGCATGCCCAAAAAGCCCATGAATCAAGTGGGGTCCACGGCAAAAGAGGCCATGAGTCAGCGCAAAAGCATATTAGCGATTGCGTTACATGTACTAACGGGTGCGATCATACCAGCACTAATGCACCGGATCCCATCAGAACGCAGTTAAGCGTGCTTGGGCGAGAGTAGTACTAGGATGGGTGACCTCCCGGGAAGTCCTCGTGTTGCACCCCTTTTTTTTGGTTTTTTCTTTTGCTTCTTTCTTTTTCTTCCGTTTTCGAAAAAAACATCGTACCTTTGGAACGATGTAACTTCTGGACCGTATGGAACCACGCCGCCGTCAGCACCTTTTCGGAAAGCCCCAAGAGTGCTCTTCGGCTTGCCCAAGGTCTTAAGACCATGGGTGAGTTTTAAAATCCCCAAATTCCGCTGTTTAGACCCTTTTCTGGGCCGTTTTCTTTTACATACCAAATTACAGGTTCCGATTCGATCATTTCGGACGTGGTTATCGCGATTTTCTCAGTGTAAAAGCCCGTCCAAGCATGCCCAAAAAGCCCATGAATCAAGTGGGGTCCACGGCAAAAGAGGCCATGAGTCAGCGCAAAAGCATATTAGCGATTGCGTTACATGTACTAATGGGTGCGATCATACCAGCACTAATGCACCGGATCCCATCAGAACTCCGCAGTTAAGCGTGCTTGGGCGAGAGTAGTACTAGGATGGGTGACCTCCCGGGAAGTCCTCGTGTTGCACCCCTTTTTTTTGGTTTTTTCTTTTGCTTCTTTCTTTTTCTTCCGTTTTCGAAAAAAACATCGTACCTTTGGAACGATGTAACTTCTGGACCGTATGGAACCACGCCGCCGTCAGCACCTTTTCGGAAAGCCCCAAGAGTGCTCTTCGGCTTGCCCAAGGTCTTAAGACCATGGGTGAGTTTTAAAATCCCCAAATTCCGCTGTTTAGACCCTTTTCTGGGCCGTTTTCTTTTACATACCAAATTACAGGTTCCGATTCGATCATTTCGGACGTGGTTATCGCGATTTTCTCAGTGTAAAAGCCCGTCCAAGCATGCCCAAAAAGCCCATGAATCAAGTGGGGTCCACGGCAAAAGAGGCCATGAGTCAGCGCAAAAGCATATTAGCGATTGCGTTACATGTACTAACGGGTGCGATCATACCAGCACTAATGCACCGGATCCCATCAGAACTCCGCAGTTAAGCGTGCTTGGGCGAGAGTAGTACTAGGATGGGTGACCTCCCGGGAAGTCCTCGTGTTGCACCCCTTTTTTTGGTTTTTTCTTTTGCTTCTTTCTTTTTCTTCCGTTTTCGAAAAAAACATCGTACCTTTGGAACGATGTAACTTCTGGACCGTATGGAACCACGCCGCCGTCAGCACCTTTTCGGAAAGCCCCAAGAGTGCTCTTCGGCTTGCCCAAGGTCTTAAGACCATGGGTGAGTTTTAAAATCCCCAAATTCCGCTGTTTAGACCCTTTTCTGGGCCGTTTTCTTTTACATACCAAATTACAGGTTCCGATTCGATCATTTCGGACGTGGTTATCGCGATTTTCTCAGTGTAAAAGCCCGTCCAAGCATGCCCAAAAAGCCCATGAATCAAGTGGGGTCCACGGCAAAAGAGGCCATGAGTCAGCGCAAAAGCATATTAGCGATTGCGTTACATGTACTAACGGGTGCGATCATACCAGCACTAATGCACCGGATCCCATCAGAACTCCGCAGTTAAGCGTGCTTGGGCGAGAGTAGTACTAGGATGGGTGACCTCCCGGGAAGTCCTCGTGTTGCACCCCTTTTTTTGGTTTTTTCTTTTGCTTCTTTCTTTTTCTTCCGTTTTCGAAAAAAACATCGTACCTTTGGAACGACGTAACTTCTGGACCGTATGGAACCACGCCGCCGTCAGCACCTTTTCGGAAAGCCCCAAGAGTGCTCTTCGGCTTGCCCAAGGTCTTAAGACCATGGGTGAGTTTTAAAATCCCCAAATTCCGCTGTTTAGACCCTTTTCTGGGCCGTTTTCTTTTACATACCAAATTACAGGTTCCGATTCGATCATTTCGGACGTGGTTATCGCGATTTTCTCAGTGTAAAAGCCCGTCCAAGCATGCCCAAAAAGCCCATGAATCAAGTGGGGTCCACGGCAAAAGAGGCCATGAGTCAGCGCAAAAGCATATTAGCGATTGCGTTACATGTACTAATGGGTGCGATCATACCAGCACTAATGCACCGGATCCATCAGAATGCAGTTAAGCGTGCGCATCCCATCAGAACTCTGCAGTTAAGCGTGCTTGGGCGAGAGTAGTACTAGGATGGGTGACCTCCCGGGAAGTCCTCGTGTTGCACCCCTTTTTTTTGGTTTTTTCTTTTGCTTCTTTCTTTTTCTTCCGTTTTCGAAAAAAACATCGTACCTTTGGAACGATGTAACTTCTGGACCGTATGGAACCACGCCGCCGTCAGCACCTTTTCGGAAAGCCCCAAGAGTGCTCTTCGGCTTGCCCAAGGTCTTAAGACCATGGGTGAGTTTTAAAATCCCCAAATTCCGCTGTTTAGACCCTTTTCTGGGCCGTTTTCTTTTACATACCAAATTACAGGTTCCGATTCGATCATTTCGGACGTGGTTATCGCGATTTTCTCAGTGTAAAAGCCCGTCCAAGCATGCCCAAAAAGCCCATGAATCAAGTGGGGTCCACGGCAAAAGAGGCCATGAGTCAGCGCAAAAGCATATTAGCGATTGCGTTACATGTACTAACGGGTGCGATCATACCAGCACTAATGCACCGGATCCCATCAGAACGCAGTTAAGCGTGCTTGGGCGAGAGTAGTACTAGGATGGGTGACCTCCCGGGAAGTCCTCGTGTTGCACCCCTTTTTTGGTTTTTTCTTTTGCTTCTTTCTTTTTCTTCGTACCTTTGGAACGACGTAACTTCTGGACCGTATGGAACCACGCCGCCGTCAGCACCTTTTCGGAAAGCCCCAAGAGTGCTCTTCGGCTTGCCCAAGGTCTTAAGACCATGGGTGAGTTTTAAAATCCCCAAATTCCGCTGTTTAGACCCTTTTCTGGGCCGTTTTCTTTTACATACCAAATTACAGGTTCCGATTCGATCATTTCGGACGTGGTTATCGCGATTTTCTCAGTGTAAAAGCCCGTCCAAGCATGCCCAAAAAGCCCATGAATCAAGTGGGGTCCACGGCAAAAGAGGCCATGAGTCAGCGCAAAAGCATATTAGCGATTGCGTTACATGTACTAACGGGTGCGATCATACCAGCACTAATGCACCGGATCCCATCAGAACTCCGCAGTTAAGCGTGCTTGGGCGAGAGTAGTACTAGGATGGGTGACCTCCCGGGAAGTCCTCGTGTTGCACCCCTTTTTTTTGGTTTTTTCTTTTGCTTCTTTCTTTTTCTTCCGTTTTCGAAAAAAACATCGTACCTTTGGAACGATGTAACTTCTGGACCGTATGGAACCACGCCGCCGTCAGCACCTTTTCGGAAAGCCCCAAGAGTGCTCTTCGGCTTGCCCAAGGTCTTAAGACCATGGGTGAGTTTTAAAATCCCCAAATTCCGCTGTTTAGACCCTTTTCTGGGCCGTTTTCTTTTACATACCAAATTACAGGTTCCGATTCGATCATTTCGGACGTGGTTATCGCGATTTTCTCAGTGTAAAAGCCCGTCCAAGCATGCCCAAAAAGCCCATGAATCAAGTGGGGTCCACGGCAAAAGAGGCCATGAGTCAGCGCAAAAGCATATTAGCGATTGCGTTACATGTACTAACGGGTGCGATCATACCAGCACTAATGCACCGGATCCCATCAGAACTCCGCAGTTAAGCGTGCTTGGGCGAGAGTAGTACTAGGATGGGTGACCTCCCGGGAAGTCCTCGTGTTGCACCCCTTTTTTTGGTTTTTTCTTTTGCTTCTTTCTTTTTCTTCCGTTTTCGAAAAAAACATCGTACCTTTGGAACGATGTAACTTCTGGACCGTATGGAACCACGCCGCCGTCAGCACCTTTTCGGAAAGCCCCAAGAGTGCTCTTCGGCTTGCCCAAGGTCTTAAGACCATGGGTGAGTTTTAAAATCCCCAAATTCCGCTGTTTAGACCCTTTTCTGGGCCGTTTTCTTTTACATACCAAATTACAGGTTCCGATTCGATCATTTCGGACGTGGTTATCGCGATTTTCTCAGTGTAAAAGCCCGTCCAAGCATGCCCAAAAAGCCCATGAATCAAGTGGGGTCCACGGCAAAAGAGGCCATGAGTCAGCGCAAAAGCATATTAGCGATTGCGTTACATGTACTAATGGGTGCGATCATACCAGCACTAATGCACCGGATCCCATCAGAACTCCGCAGTTAAGCGTGCTTGGGCGAGAGTAGTACTAGGATGGGTGACCTCCCGGGAAGTCCTCGTGTTGTACCCCTTTTTTTAGTTTTTTCTTTTGCTTCTTTCTTTTTCTTCGTACCTTTGGAACGACGTAACTTCTGGACCGTATGGAACCACGCCGCCGTCAGCACCTTTTCGGAAAGCCCCAAGAGTGCTCTTCGGCTTGCCCAAGGTCTTAAGACCATGGGTGAGTTTTAAAATCCCCAAATTCCGCTGTTTAGACCCTTTTCTGGGCCGTTTTCTTTTACATACCAAATTACAGGTTCCGATTCGATCATTTCGGACGTGGTTATCGCGATTTTCTCAGTGTAAAAGCCCGTCCAAGTATGCCTAAAAAGCCCATGAATCAAGTGGGGTCCACGGCAAAAGAGGCAATGTGTCAGCGCAAAAGCATATTAGCGATTGCGTTACATGTACTAACGGATGCGATCATACCAGCACTAATGCACCGGATCCCATCAGAACGTAGTTAAGCGTGCTTGGGCGAGAGTAGTACTAGGATGGGTGACCTCCCGGGAAGTCCTCGTGTTGCACCCCTTTTTTGGTTTTTTCTTTTGCTTCTTTCTTTTTCTTCGTACCTTTGGAACGACGTAACTTCTGGACCGTATGGAACCACGCCGCCGTCAGCACCTTTTCGGAAAGCCCCAAGAGTGCTCTTCGGCTTGCCCAAGGTCTTAAGACCATGGGTGAGTTTTAAAATCCCCAAATTCCGCTGTTTAGACCCTTTTCTGGGCCGTTTTCTTTTACATACCAAATTACAGGTTCCGATTCGATCATTTCGGACGTGGTTATCGCGATTTTCTCAGTGTAAAAGCCCATCAAAGCATGCCCAAAATCATGCCACAAAAGAGGCCATGAGTCAGCGCAAAAGCATATTAGCGATTGCGTTACATGTACTAAGGCGATCATACCAGCACCGCAATCAGCATTAGCGTGCTTGCGTTACATGATGTGACTAATGGTGCGATCATACCAGCACTAATGCACCGGATCCCATCAGAACTCCGCAGTTAAGCGTGCTTGGGCGAGAGTAGTACTAGGATGGGTGACCTCCCGGAAGTCCTCGTGTTGCACCCCTTTTTTTTGGTTTTTTCTTTTGCTTCTTTCTTTTTCTTCCGTTTTCGAAAAAAACATCGTACCTTTGGAACGATGTAACTTCTGGACCGTATGGAACCACGCCGCCGTCAGCACCTTTTCGGAAAGCCCCAAGAGTGCTCTTCGGCTTGCCCAAGGTCTTAAGACCATGGGTGAGTTTTAAAATCCCCAAATTCCGCTGTTTAGACCCTTTTCTGGGCCGTTTTCTTTTACATACCAAATTACAGGTTCCGATTCGATCATTTCGGACGTGGTTATCGCGATTTTCTCAGTGTAAAAGCCCGTCCAAGCATGCCCAAAAAGCCCATGAATCAAGTGGGGTCCACGGCAAAAGAGGCCATGAGTCAGCGCAAAAGCATATTAGCGATTGCGTTACATGTACTAACGGGTGCGATCATACCAGCACTAATGCACCGGATCCCATCAGAACTCCGCAGTTAAGCGTGCTTGGGCGAGAGTAGTACTAGGATGGGTGACCTCCCGGGAAGTCCTCGTGTTGCACCCCTTTTTTTGGTTTTTTCTTTTGCTTCTTTCTTTTTCTTCCGTTTTCGAAAAAAACATCGTACCTTTGGAACGATGTAACTTCTGGACCGTATGGAACCACGCCGCCGTCAGCACCTTTTCGGAAAGCCCCAAGAGTGCTCTTCGGCTTGCCCAAGGTCTTAAGACCATGGGTGAGTTTTAAAATCCCCAAATTCCGCTGTTTAGACCCTTTTCTGGGCCGTTTTCTTTTACATACCAAATTACAGGTTCCGATTCGATCATTTCGGACGTGGTTATCGCGATTTTCTCAGTGTAAAAGCCCGTCCAAGCATGCCCAAAAAGCCCATGAATCAAGTGGGGTCCACGGCAAAAGAGGCCATGAGTCAGCGCAAAAGCATATTAGCGATTGCGTTACATGTACTAACGGGTGCGATCATACCAGCACTAATGCACCGGATCCCATCAGAACGCAGTTAAGCGTGCTTGGGCGAGAGTAGTACTAGGATGGGTGACCTCCCGGGAAGTCCTCGTGTTGCACCCCTTTTTTGGTTTTTTCTTTTGCTTCTTTCTTTTTCTTCGTACCTTTGGAACGACGTAACTTCTGGACCGTATGGAACCACGCCGCCGTCAGCACCTTTTCGGAAAGCCCCAAGAGTGCTCTTCGGCTTGCCCAAGGTCTTAAGACCATGGGTGAGTTTTAAAATCCCCAAATTCCGCTGTTTAGACCCTTTTCTGGGCCGTTTTCTTTTACATACCAAATTACAGGTTCCGATTCGATCATTTCGGACGTGGTTATCGCGATTTTCTCAGTGTAAAAGCCCGTCCAAGCATGCCCAAAAAGCCCATGAATCAAGTGGGGTCCACGGCAAAAGAGGCCATGAGTCAGCGCAAAAGCATATTAGCGATTGCGTTACATGTACTAACGGGTGCGATCATACCAGCACTAATGCACCGGATCCCATCAGAACGTAGTTAAGCGTGCTTGGGCGAGAGTAGTATTAGGATGGGTGACCTCCCGGGAAGTCCTCGTGTTGCACCCCTTTTTTGGTTTTTTCTTTTGCTTCTTTCTTTTTCTCCGTACCTTTGGAACGACGTAACTTCTGGACCGTATGGAACCACGCCGCCGTCAGCACCTTTTCGGAAAGCCCCAAGAGTGCTCTTCGGCTTGCCCAGGTCTTAAGACCATGGGTGAGTTTTAAAATCCCCAAATTCCGCTGTTTAGACCCTTTTCTGGGCCGTTTTCTTTTACATACCAAATTACAGGTTCCGATTCGATCATTTCGGACGTGGTTATCGCGATTTTCTCAGTGTAAAAGCCCGTCCAAGCATGCCCAAAAAGCCCATGAATCAAGTGGGGTCCACGGCAAAAGAGGCCATGAGTCAGCGCAAAAGCATATTAGCGATTGCGTTACATGTACTAATCGGTGCGATCATACCAGCACTAATGCACCGGATCCCATCAGAACTCCGCAGGTAAGCGTGCTTGGGCGAGAGTAGTACTAGGATGGGTGACCTCCCGGGAAGTCCTCGTGTTGCACCCCTTTTTTTTGGTTTTTTCTTTTGCTTCTTTCTTTTTCTTCCGTTTTCGAAAAAAACATCATACCTTTGGAACGATGTAACTTCTGGACCGTATGGAACCACGTCGCCGTCAGCACCTTTTCGGAAAGCCCCAAGAGTGCTCTTCGGCTTGCCCAAGGTCTTAAGACCATGGGTGAGTTTTAAAATCCCCAAATTCCGCTGTTTAGACCCTTTTCTGGGCCGTTTTCTTTTACATACCAAATTACAGGTTCCGATTCGATCATTTCGGACGTGGTTATCGCGATTTTCTCAGTGTAAAAGCCCGTCCAAGCATGCCCAAAAAGCCCATGAATCAAGTGGGGTCCACGGCAAAAGAGGCCATGAGTCAGCGCAAAAGCATATTAGCGATTGCGTTACATGTACTAACGGGTGCGATCATACCAGCACTAATGCACCGGATCCCATCAGAACTCCGCAGGTAAGCGTGCTTGGGCGAGAGTAGTACTAGGATGGGTGACCTCCCGGGAAGTCCTCGTGTTGCACCCCTTTTTTTTGGTTTTTTCTTTTGCTTCTTTCTTTTTCTTCCGTTTTCGAAAAAAACATCATACCTTTGGAACGATGTAACTTCTGGACCGTATGGAACCACGTCGCCGTCAGAACCTTTTCGGAAAGCCCCAAGAGTGCTCTTCGGCTTGCCCAAGGTCGTATGACCATGGGTGAGTTATAAAATCCCCAAATTCCGCTGTTTAGACCCTTTTCTGGGCCGTTTTCTTTTACATACCAAATTACAGGTTCCGATTCGATCATTTCGGACGTGGTTATCGCGATTTTCTCAGTGTAAAAGCCCGTCCAAGCATGCCCAAAAAGCCCATGAATCAAGTGGGGTCCACGGCAAAAGAGGCCATGAGTCAGCGCAAAAGCATATTAGCGATTGCGTTACATGTACTAACGGGTGCGATCATACCAGCACTAATGCACCGGATCCCATCAGAACGTAGTTAAGCGTGCTTGGGCGAGAGTAGTACTAGGATGGGTGACCTCCCGGGAAGTCCTCGTGTTGCACCCCTTTTTTTTGGTTTTTTCTTTTGCTTCTTTCTTTTTCTTCCGTTTTCGAAAAAAACATCGTACCTTTGGAACGATGTAACTTCTGGACCGTATGGAACCACGCCGCCGTCAGCACCTTTTCGGAAAGCCCCAAAAGTGCTCTTCGGCTTGCTCAAGGTCTTAAGACCATGGCTGAGTTTTAAAATCCCCAAATTCCGCTGTTTAGACCCTTTTCTGGGCCGTTTTCTTTTACATACCAAATTACAGGTTCCGATTCGATCATTTCGGACGTGGTTATCGCGATTTTCTCAGTGTAAAAGCCCGTCCAAGTATGCCCAAAAAGCCCATGAATCAAGTGGGGTCCACGGCAAAAGAGGCCATGAGTCAGCGCAAAAGCATATTAGCGATTGCGTTACATGTACTAACGGGTGCGATCATACCAGCACTAATGCACCGGATCCCATCAGAATGTAGTTAAGCATGCTTGGGCGAGAGTAGTATTAGGATGGGTGACCTCCCGGGAAGTCCTCGTGTTGCACCCCTTTTTTTGGTTTTTTCTTTTGCTTCTTTCTTTTTCTTCCGTTTTCGAAAAAAACATCGTACCTTTGGAACGATGTAACTTCTGGACCGTATGGAACCACGCCGCCGTCAGCACCTTTTCGGAAAGCCCCAAAAGTGCTCTTCGGCTTGCCCAAGGTCTTAAGACCATGGCTGAGTTTTAAAATCCTCAAATTCCGCTGTTAAGACCCTTTTCTGGGCCGTTTTCTTTTACATACCAAATTACAGGTTCCGATTCGATCATTTCGGACGTGGTTATCGCGATTTTCTCAGTGTAAAAGCCCGTCCAAGTATGCCCAAAAAGCCCATGAATCAAGTGGGGTCCACGGCAAAAGAGGCCATGAGTCAGCGCAAAAGCATATTAGCGATTGCGTTACATGTACTAACGGGTGCGATCATACCAGCACTAATGCACCGGATCCCATCAGAACGTAGTTAAGCGTGCTTGGGCGAGAGTAGTACTAGGATGGGTGACCTCCCGGGAAGTCCTCGTGTTGCACCCCTTTTTTGGTTTTTTCTTTTGCTTCTTTCTTTTTCTCCGTACCTTTGGAACGACGTAACTTCTGGACCGTATGGAACCACGCCGCCGTCAGTACCTTTTCAGAAAGCCCCAAGAGTGCTTTTCGGCTTGCCAAGGGTCTTAAGACCATGGGTGAGTTTTAAAATCCCCAAATTCCGCTGTTTAGACCCTTTTCTGGGCCGTTTTCTTTTACATACCAAATTACAGGTTCCGATTCGATCATTTCGGACGTGGTTATCGCGATTTTCTCAGTGTAAAAGCCCGTCCAAGCATGCCCAAAAAGCCCATGAATCAAGTGGGGTCCACGGCAAAAGAGGCCATGAGTCAGCGCAAAAGCATATTAGCGATTGCGTTACATGTACTAACGGGTGCGATCATACCAGCACTAATGCACCGGATCCCATCAGAACTCCGCAGTTAAGCGTGCTTGGGCGAGAGTAGTACTAGGATGGGTGACCTCCCGGGAAGTCCTCGTGTTGCACCCCTTTTTTTGGTTTTTTCTTTTGCTTCTTTCTTTTTCTTCCGTTTTCGAAAAAAACATCGTACCTTTGGAACGATGTAACTTCTGGACCGTATGGAACCACGCCGCCGTCAGCACCTTTTCGGAAAGCCCCAAGAGTGCTCTTCGGCTTGCCCAAGGTCTTAAGACCATGGGTGAGTTTTAAAATCCCCAAATTCCGCTGTTTAGACCCTTTTCTGGGCCGTTTTCTTTTACATACCAAATTACAGGTTCCGATTCGATCATTTCGGACGTGGTTATCGCGATTTTCTCAGTGTAAAAGCCCGTCCAAGCATGCCCAAAAAGCCCATGAATCAAGTGGGGTCCACGGCAAAAGAGGCCATGAGTCAGCGCAAAAGCATATTAGCGATTGCGTTACATGTACTAACGGGTGCGATCATACCAGCACTAATGCACCGGATCCCATCAGAACTCCGCAGTTAAGCGTGCTTGGGCGAGAGTAGTACTAGGATGGGTGACCTCCCGGGAAGTCCTCGTGTTGTACCCCTTTTTTTAGTTTTTTCTTTTGCTTCTTTCTTTTTCTTCGTACCTTTGGAACGACGTAACTTCTGGACCGTATGGAACCACGCCGCCGTCAGCACCTTTTCGGAAAGCCCCAAGAGTGCTCTTCGGCTTGCCCAAGGTCTTAAGACCATGGGTGAGTTTTAAAATCCCCAAATTCCGCTGTTTAGACCCTTTTCTGGGCCGTTTTCTTTTACATACCAAATTACAGGTTCCGATTCGATCATTTCGGACGTGGTTATCGCGATTTTCTCAGTGTAAAAGCCCGTCCAAGCATGCCCAAAAAGCCCATGAATCAAGTGGGGTCCACGGCAAAAGAGGCCATGAGTCAGCGCAAAAGCATATTAGCGATTGCGTTACATGTACTAACGGGTGCGATCATACCAGCACTAATGCACCGGATCCCATCAGAACGCAGTTAAGCGTGCTTGGGCGAGAGTAGTACTAGGATGGGTGACCTCCCGGGAAGTCCTCGTGTTGCACCCCTTTTTTGGTTTTTTCTTTTGCTTCTTTCTTTTTCTTCGTACCTTTGGAACGACGTAACTTCTGGACCGTATGGAACCACGCCGCCGTCAGCACCTTTTCGGAAAGCCCCAAGAGTGCTCTTCGGCTTGCCCAAGGTCTTAAGACCATGGGTGAGTTTTAAAATCCCCAAATTCCGCTGTTTAGACCCTTTTCTGGGCCGTTTTCTTTTACATACCAAATTACAGGTTCCGATTCGATCATTTCGGACGTGGTTATCGCGATTTTCTCAGTGTAAAAGCCCGTCCAAGCATGCCCAAAAAGCCCATGAATCAAGTGGGGTCCACGGCAAAAGAGGCCATGAGTCAGCGCAAAAGCATATTAGCGATTGCGTTACATGTACTAATGGGTGCGATCATACCAGCACTAATGCACCGGATCCCATCAGAACTCCGCAGTTAAGCGTGCTTGGGCGAGAGTAGTACTAGGATGGGTGACCTCCCGGGAAGTCCTCGTGTTGCACCCCTTTTTTTGGTTTTTTCTTTTGCTTCTTTCTTTTTCTTCCGTTTTCGAAAAAAACATCGTACCTTTGGAACGATGTAACTTCTGGACCGTATGGAACCACGCCGCCGTCAGCACCTTTTCGGAAAGCCCCAAGAGTGCTCTTCGGCTTGCCCAAGGTCTTAAGACCATGGGTGAGTTTTAAAATCCCCAAATTCCGCTGTTTAGACCCTTTTCTGGGCCGTTTTCTTTTACATACCAAATTACAGGTTCCGATTCGATCATTTCGGACGTGGTTATCGCGATTTTCTCAGTGTAAAAGCCCGTCCAAGCATGCCCAAAAAGCCCATGAATCACGTGGGGTCCACGGCAAAAGAGGCCATGAGTCAGCGCAAAAGCATATTAGCGATTGCGTTACATGTACTAATGGGTGCGATCATACCAGCACTAATGCACCGGATCCCATCAGAACTCCGCAGTTAAGCGTGCTTGGGCGAGAGTAGTACTAGGATGGGTGACCTCCCGGGAAGTCCTCGTGTTGCACCCCTTTTTTTGTTTTTTCTTTTGGTTCTTTCTTTTTCTTCGTACCTTTAGAACGACGTAACTTCTGGACCGTATGGAACCACGCCGCCGTCAGAACCTTTTCGGAAAGCCCCAAGAGTGCTCTTCGGCTTGCCCAAGGTCTTAAGACCATGGGTGAGTTTTAAAATCCCCAAATTCCGCTGTTTAGACCCTTTTCTGGGCCGTTTTCTTTTACATACCAAATTACAGGTTCCGATTCGATCATTTCGGACGTGGTTATCGCGATTTTCTCAGTGTAAAAGCCCGTCCAAGCATGCCCAAAAAGCCCATGAATCAAGTGGGGTCCACGGCAAAAGAGGCCATGAGTCAGCGCAAAAGCATATTAGCGATTGCGTTACATGTACTAACGGGTGCGATCATACCAGCACTAATGCACCGGATCCCATCAGAACGTAGTTAAGCGTGCTTGGGCGAGAGTAGTACTAGGATGGGTGACCTCCCGGGAAGTCCTCGTGTTGCACCCCTTTTTTGGTTTTTTCTTTTGCTTCTTTCTTTTTCTTCGTACCTTTGGAACGACGTAACTTCTGGACCGTATGGAACCACGCCGCCGTCAGCACCTTTTCGGAAAGCCCCAAGAGTGCTCTTCGGCTTGCCCAAGGTCTTAAGACCATGGGTGAGTTTTAAAATCCCCAAATTCCGCTGTTTAGACCCTTTTCTGGGCCGTTTTCTTTTACATACCAAATTACAGGTTCCGATTCGATCATTTCGGACGTGGTTATCGCGATTTTCTCAGTGTAAAAGCCCGTCCAAGCATGCCCAAAAAGCCCATGAATCAAGTGGGGTCCACGGCAAAAGAGGCCATGAGTCAGCGCAAAAGCATATTAGCGATTGCGTTACATGTACTAACGGGTGCGATCATACCAGCACTAATGCACCGGATCCCATCAGAACGCAGTTAAGCGTGCTTGGGCGAGAGTAGTACTAGGATGGGTGACCTCCCGGGAAGTCCTCGTGTTGCACCCCTTTTTTGGTTTTTTCTTTTGCTTCTTTCTTTTTCTTCGTACCTTTGGAACGACGTAACTTATGGACCGTATGGAACCACGCCGCCGTCAGCACCTTTTCGGAAAGCCCCAAGAGTGCTCTTCGGCTTGCCCAAGGTCTTAAGACCATGGGTGAGTTTTAAAATCCCCAAATTCCGCTGTTTAGACCCTTTTCTGGGCCGTTTTCTTTTACATACCAAATTACAGGTTCCGATTCGATCATTTCGGACGTGGTTATCGCGATTTTCTCAGTGTAAAAGCCCGTCCAAGCATGCCCAAAAAGCCCATGAATCAAGTGGGGTCCACGGCAAAAGAGGCCATGAGTCAGCGCAAAAGCATATTAGCGATTGCGTTACATGTACTAACGGGTGCGATCATACCAGCACTAATGCACCGGATCCCATCAGAACGTAGTTAAGCGTGCTTGGGCGAGAGTAGTATTAGGATGGGTGACCTCCCGGGAAGTCCTCGTGTTGCACCCCTTTTTTGGTTTTTTCTTTTGCTTCTTTCTTTTTCTCCGTACCTTTGGAACGACGTAACTTCTGGACCGTATGGAACCACGCCGCCGTCAGCACCTTTTCGGAAAGCCCCAAGAGTGCTCTTCGGCTTGCCCAAGGTCTTAAGACCATGGGTGAGTTTTAAAATCCCCAAATTCCGCTGTTTAGACCCTTTTCTGGGCCGTTTTCTTTTACATACCAAATTACAGGTTCCGATTCGATCATTTCGGACGTGGTTATCGCGATTTTCTCAGTGTAAAAGCCCGTCCAAGCATGCCCAAAAAGCCCATGAATCAAGTGGGGTCCACGGCAAAAGAGGCCATGAGTCAGCGCAAAAGCATATTAGCGATTGCGTTACATGTACTAACGGGTGCGATCATACCAGCACTAATGCACCGGATCCCATCAGAACGGAGTTAAGCGTGCTTGGGCGAGAGTAGTATTAGGATGGGTGACCTCCCGGGAAGTCCTCGTGTTGCACCCCTTTTTTGGTTTTTTCTTTTGCTTCTTTCTTTTTCTTCGTACCTTTGGAACGACGTAACTTCTGGACCGTATGGAACTACGCCGCCGTCAGCACCTTTTCGGAAAGCCCCAAGAGTGCTCTTCGGCTTGCCCAAGGTCTTAAGACCATGGGTGAGTTTTAAAATCCCCAAATTCCGCTGTTTAGACCCTTTTCTGGGCCGTTTTCTTTTACATACCAAATTACAGGTTCCGATTCGATCATTTCGGACGTGGTTATCGCGATTTTCTCAGTGTAAAAGCCCGTCCAAGCATGCCCAAAAAGCCCATGAATCAAGTGGGGTCCACGGCAAAAGAGGCCATGAGTCAGCGCAAAAGCATATTAGCGATTGCGTTACATGTACTAACGGGTGCGATCATACCAGCACTAATGCACCGGATCCCATCAGAACTCCGCAGTTAAGCGTGCTTGGGCGAGAGTAGTATTAGGATGGGTGACCTCCCGGGAAGTCCTCGTGTTGCACCCCTTTTTTGGTTTTTTCTTTTGCTTCTTTCTTTTTCTTCGTACCTTTGGAACGACGTAACTTCTGGACCGTATGGAACTACGCCGCCGTCAGCACCTTTTCGGAAAGCCCCAAGAGTGCTCTTCGGCTTGCCCAAGGTCTTAAGACCATGGGTGAGTTTTAAAATCCCCAAATTCCGCTGTTTAGACCCTTTTCTGGGCCGTTTTCTTTTACATACCAAATTACAGGTTCCGATTCGATCATTTCGGACGTGGTTATCGCGATTTTCTCAGTGTAAAAGCCCGTCCAAGCATGCCCAAAAAGCCCATGAATCAAGTGGGGTCCACGGCAAAAGAGGCCATGAGTCAGCGCAAAAGCATATTAGCGATTGCGTTACATGTACTAACGGGTGCGATCATACCAGCACTAATGCACCGGATCCCATCAGAACTCCGCAGTTAAGCGTGCTTGGGCGAGAGTAGTATTAGGATGGGTGACCTCCCGGGAAGTCCTCGTGTTGCACCCCTTTTTTGGTTTTTTCTTTTGCTTCTTTCTTTTTCTTCGTACCTTTGGAACGACGTAACTTCTGGACCGTATGGAACCACGCCGCCGTCAGCACCTTTTCGGAAAGCCCCAAGAGTGCTCTTCGGCTTGCCCAAGGTCTTAAGACCATGGGTGAGTTTTAAAATCCCCAAATTCCGCTGTTTAGACCCTTTTCTGGGCCGTTTTCTTTTACATACCAAATTACAGGTTCCGATTCGATCATTTCGGACGTGGTTTTCGCGATTTTCTCAGTGTAAAAACCCGTCCAAGCATGCCCAAAAAGCCCATGAATCAAGTGGGGTCCACGGCAAAAGAGGCCATGAGTCAGCGCAAAAGCATATTAGCGATTGCGTTACATGTACTAACGGGTGCGATCATACCAGCACTAATGCACCGGATCCCATCAGAACTCCGCAGTTAAGCTTGCTTGGGCGAGAGTAGTACTAGGATGGGTGACCTCCCGGGAAGTCCTCGTGTTGTACCCCTTTTTTTAGTTTTTTCTTTTGCTTCTTTCTTTTTCTTCGTACCTTTGGAACGACGTAACTTCTGGACCGTATGGAACCACGCCGCCGTCAGCACCTTTTCGGAAAGCCCCAAGAGTGCTCTTCGGCTTGCCCAAGGTCTTAAGACCATGGGTGAGTTTTAAAATCCCCAAATTCCGCTGTTTAGACCCTTTTCTGGGCCGTTTTCTTTTACATACCAAATTACAGGTTCCGATTCGATCATTTCGGACGTGGTTATCGCGATTTTCTCAGTGTAAAAGCCCGTCCAAGCATGCCCAAAAAGCCCATGAATCAAGTGGGGTCCACGGCAAAAGAGGCCATGAGTCAGCGCAAAAGCATATTAGCGATTGCGTTACATGTACTAACGGGTGCGATCATACCAGCACTAATGCACCGGATCCCATCAGAACTCCGCAGTGAAGCGTGCTTGGGCGAGAGTAGTACTAGGATGGGTGACCTCCCGGGAAGTCCTCGTGTTGTACCCCTTTTTTTAGTTTTTTCTTTTGCTTCTTTCTTTTTCTTCGTACCTTTGGAACGACGTAACTTCTGGACCGTATGGAACCACGCCGCCGTCAGCACCTTTTCGGAAAGCCCCAAGAGTGCTCTTCGGCTTGCCCAAGGTCATAAGACCATGGGTGAGTTTTAAAATCCCCAAATTCCGCTGTTTAGACCCTTTTCTGGGCCGTTTTCTTTTACATACCAAATTACAGGTTCCGATTCGATCATTTCGGACGTGGTTATCGCGATTTTCTCAGTGTAAAAGCCCGTCCAAGTATGCCTAAAAAGCCCATGAATCAAGTGGGGTCCACGGCAAAAGAGGCAATGTGTCAGCGCAAAAGCATATTAGCGATTGTGTTACATGTACTAACGGATGCGATCATACCAGCACTAATGCACCAGATCCCATCAGAACGTAGTTAAGCGTGCTTGGGCGAGAGTAGTACTAGGATGGGTGACCTCCCGGGAAGTCCTCGTGTTGCACCCCTTTTTTGGTTTTTTCTTTTGCTTCTTTCTTTTTCTTCGTACCTTTGGAACGACGTAACTTCTGGACCGTATGGAACCACGCCGCCGTCAGCACCTTTTCGGAAAGCCCCAAGAGTGCTCTTCGGCTTGCCCAAGGTCTTAAGACCATGGGTGAGTTTTAAAATCCCCAAATTCCGCTGTTTAGACCCTTTTCTGGGCCGTTTTCTTTTACATACCAAATTACAGGTTCCGATTCGATCATTTCGGACGTGGTTATCGCGATTTTCTCAGTGTAAAAGCCCGTCCAAGCATGCCCAAAAAGCCCATGAATCAAGTGGGGTCCACGGCAAAAGAGGCCATGAGTCAGCGCAAAAGCATATTAGCGATTGCGTTACATGTACTAATGGGTGCGATCATACCAGCACTAATGCACCGGATCCCATCAGAACTCCGCAGTTAAGCGTGCCTGGGCGAGAGTAGTACTAGGATGGGTGATCTCCCGGGAAGTCCTCGTGTTGCACCCCTTTTTTTTGGTTTTTTCTTTTGCTTCTTTCTTTTTCTTCCGTTTTCGAAAAAAACATCGTACCTTTGGAACGATGTAACTTCTGGACCGTATGGAACCACGCCGCCGTCAGCACCTTTTCGGAAAGCCCCAAGAGTGCTCTTCGGCTTGCCCAAGGTCTTAAGACCATGGGTGAGTTTTAAAATCCCCAAATTCCGCTGTTTAGACCCTTTTCTGGGCCGTTTTCTTTTACATACCAAATTACAGGTTCCGATTCAATCATTTCGGACGTGGTTATCGCGATTTTCTCAGTGTAAAAGCCCGTCCAAGCATGCCCAAAAAGCCCATGAATCAAGTGGGGTCCACGGCAAAAGAGGCCATGAGTCAGCGCAAAAGCATATTAGCGATTGCGTTACATGTACTAACGGGTGCGATCATACCAGCACTAATGCACCGGATCCCATCAGAACTCCGCAGTTAAGCGTGCTTGGGCGAGAGTAGTACTAGGATGGGTGACCTCCCGGGAAGTCCTCGTGTTGTACCCCTTTTTTTAGTTTTTTCTTTTGCTTCTTTCTTTTTCTTCGTACCTTTGGAACGACGTAACTTCTGGACCGTATGGAACCACGCCGCCGTCAGCACCTTTTCGGAAAGCCCCAAGAGTGCTCTTCGGCTTGCCCAAGGTCTTAAGACCATGGGTGAGTTTTAAAATCCCCAAATTCCGCTGTTTAGACCCTTTTCTGGGCCGTTTTCTTTTACATACCAAATTACAGGTTCCGATTCGATCATTTCGGACGTGGTTATCGCGATTTTCTCAGTGTAAAAGCCCGTCCAAGTATGCCCAAAAAGCCCATGAATCAAGTGGGGTCCACGGCAAAAGAGGCCATGAGTCAGCGCAAAAGCATATTAGCGATTGCGTTACATGTACTAACGGGTGCGATCATACCAGCACTAATGCACCGGATCCCATCAGAACGTAGTTAAGCGTGCTTGGGCGAGAGTAGTACTAGGATGGGTGACCTCCCGGGAAGTCCTCGTGTTGCACCCCTTTTTTGGTTTTTTCTTTTGCTTCTTTCTTTTTCTTCGTACCTTTGGAACGACGTAACTTCTGGACCGTATGGAACCACGCCGCCGTCAGCACCTTTTCGGAAAGCCCCAAGAGTGCTCTTCGGCTTGCCCAAGGTCTTAAGACCATGGGTGAGTTTTAAAATCCCCAAATTCCGCTGTTTAGACCCTTTTCTGGGCCGTTTTCTTTTACATACCAAATTACAGGTTCCGATTCGATCATTTCGGACGTGGTTATCGCGATTTTCTCAGTGTAAAAGCCCGTCCAAGCATGCCCAAAAAGCCCATGAATCAAGTGGGGTCCACGGCAAAAGAGGCCATGAGTCAGCGCAAAAGCATATTAGCGATTGCGTTACATGTACTAACGGGTGCGATCATACCAGCACTAATGCACCGGATCCCATCAGAACTCCGCAGTTAAGCGTGCTTGGGCGAGAGTAGTACTAGGATGGGTGACCTCCCGGGAAGTCCTCGTGTTGCACCCCTTTTTTTTGGTTTTTTCTTTTGCTTCTTTCTTTTTCTTCCGTTTTCGAAAAAAACATCGTACCTTTGGAACGATGTAACTTCTGGACCGTATGGAACCACGCCGCCGTCAGCACCTTTTCGGAAAGCCCCAAGAGTGCTCTTCGGCTTGCCCAAGGTCTTAAGACCATGGGTGAGTTTTAAAATCCCCAAATTCCGCTGTTTAGACCCTTTTCTGGGCCGTTTTCTTTTACATACCAAATTACAGGTTCCGATTCGATCATTTCGGACGTGGTTATCGCGATTTTCTCAGTGTAAAAGCCCGTCCAAGCATGCCCAAAAAGCCCATGAATCAAGTGGGGTCCACGGCAAAAGAGGCCATGAGTCAGCGCAAAAGCATATTAGCGATTGCGTTACATGTACTAACGGGTGCGATCATACCAGCACTAATGCACCGGATCCCATCAGAACGTAGTTAAGCGTGCTTGGGCGAGAGTAGTACTAGGATGGGTGACCTCCCGGGAAGTCCTCGTGTTGTACCCCTTTTTTTAGTTTTTTCTTTTGCTTCTTTCTTTTTCTTCGTACCTTTGGAACGACGTAACTTCTGGACCGTATGGAACCACGCCGCCGTCAGCACCTTTTCGGAAAGCCCCAAGAGTGCTCTTCGGCTTGCCCAAGGTCTTAAGACCATGGGTGAGTTTTAAAATCCCCAAATTCCGCTGTTTAGACCCTTTTCTGGGCCGTTTTCTTTTACATACCAAATTACAGGTTCCGATTCGATCATTTCGGACGTGGTTATCGCGATTTTCTCAGTGTAAAAGCCCGTCCAAGCATGCCCAAAAAGCCCATGAATCAAGTGGGGTCCACGGCAAAAGAGGCCATGAGTCAGCGCAAAAGCATATTAGCGATTGCGTTACATGTACTAACGGGTGCGATCATACCAGCACTAATGCACCGGATCCCATCAGAACGTAGTTAAGCGTGCTTGGGCGAGAGTAGTACTAGGATGGGTGACCTCCCGGGAAGTCCTCGTGTTGTACCCCTTTTTTTAGTTTTTTCTTTTGCTTCTTTCTTTTTCTTCGTACCTTTGGAACGACGTAACTTCTGGACCGTATGGAACCACGCCGCCGTCAGCACCTTTTCGGAAAGCCCCAAGAGTGCTCTTCGGCTTGCCCAAGGTCTTAAGACCATGGGTGAGTTTTAAAATCCCCAAATTCCGCTGTTTAGACCCTTTTCTGGGCCGTTTTCTTTTACATACCAAATTACAGGTTCCGATTCGATCATTTCGGACGTGGTTATCGCGATTTTCTCAGTGTAAAAGCCCGTCCAAGCATGCCCAAAAAGCCCATGAATCAAGTGGGGTCCACGACAAAAGAGGCCATGAGTCAGCGCAAAAGCATATTAGCGATTGCGTTACATGTACTAACGGGTGCGATCATACCAGCACTATTGCACCGGATCCCATCAGAACGTAGTTAAGCGTGCTTGGGCGAGAGTAGTACTAGGATGGGTGACCTCCCGGGAAGTCCTCGTGTTGCACCCCTTTTTTGGTTTTTTCTTTTGCTTCTTTCTTTTTCTTCGTACCTTTGGAACGACGTAACTTCTGGACCGTATGGAACCACGCCGCCGTCAGCACCTTTTCGGAAAGCCCCAAGAGTGCTCTTCGGCTTGCCCAAGGTCTTAAGACCATGGGTGAGTTTTAAAATCCCCAAATTCCGCTGTTTAGACCCTTTTCTGGGCCGTTTTCTTTTACATACCAAATTACAGGTTCCGATTCGATCATTTCGGACGTGGTTATCGCGATTTTCTCAGTGTAAAAGCCCGTCCAAGCATGCCCAAAAAGCCCATGAATCAAGTGGGGTCCACGGCAAAAGAGGCCATGAGTCAGCGCAAAAGCATATTAGCGATTGCGTTACATGTACTAACGGGTGCGATCATACCAGCACTAATGCACCGGATCCCATCAGAACGTAGTTAAGCGTGCTTGGGCGAGAGTAGTACTAGGATGGGTGACCTCCCGGGAAGTCCTCGTGTTGCACCCCTTTTTTGGTTTTTTCTTTTGCTTCTTTCTTTTTCTTCGTACCTTTGGAACGACGTAACTTCTGGACCGTATGGAACCACGCCGCCGTCAGCACCTTTTCGGAAAGCCCCAAGAGTGCTCTTCGGCTTGCCCAAGGTCTTAAGACCATGGGTGAGTTTTAAAATCCCCAAATTCCGCTGTTTAGACCCTTTTCTGGGCCGTTTTCTTTTACATACCAAATTACAGGTTCCGATTCGATCATTTCGGACGTGGTTATCGCGATTTTCTCAGTGTAAAAGCCCGTCCAAGCATGCCCAAAAAGCCCATGAATCAAGTGGGGTCCACGGCAAAAGAGGCCATGAGTCAGCGCAAAAGCATATTAGCGATTGCGTTACATGTACTAACGGGTGCGATCATACCAGCACTAATGCACCGGATCCCATCAGAACGTAGTTAAGCGTGCTTGGGCGAGAGTAGTACTAGGATGGGTGACCTCCCGGGAAGTCCTCGTGTTGTACCCCTTTTTTTAGTTTTTTCTTTTGCTTCTTTCTTTTTCTTCGTACCTTTGGAACGACGTAACTTCTGGACCGTATGGAACCACGCCGCCGTCAGCACCTTTTCGGAAAGCCCCAAGAGTGCTCTTCGGCTTGCCCAAGGTCTTAAGACCATGGGTGAGTTTTAAAATCCCCAAATTCCGCTGTTTAGACCCTTTTCTGGGCCGTTTTCTTTTACATACCAAATTACAGGTTCCGATTCGATCATTTCGGACGTGGTTATCGCGATTTTCTCAGTGTAAAAGCCCGTCCAAGCATGCCCAAAAAGCCCATGAATCAAGTGGGGTCCACGGCAAAAGAGGCCATGAGTCAGCGCAAAAGCATATTAGCGATTGCGTTACATGTACTAACGGGTGCGATCATACCAGCACTAATGCACCGGATCCCATCAGAACTCCGCAGTTAAGCGTGCTTGGGCGAGAGTAGTACTAGGATGGGTGACCTCCCGGGAAGTCCTCGTGTTGCACCCCTTTTTTTGGTTTTTTCTTTTGCTTCTTTCTTTTTCTTCCGTTTTCGAAAAAAACATCGTACCTTTGGAACGATGTAACTTCTGGACCGTATGGAACCACGCCGCCGTCAGCACCTTTTCGGAAAGCCCCAAGAGTGCTCTTCGGCTTGCCCAAGGTCTTAAGACCATGGGTGAGTTTTAAAATCCCCAAATTCCGCTGTTTAGACCCTTTTCTGGGCCGTTTTCTTTTACATACCAAATTACAGGTTCCGATTCGATCATTTCGGACGTGGTTATCGCGATTTTCTCAGTGTAAAAGCCCGTCCAAGCATGCCCAAAAAGCCCATGAATCAAGTGGGGTCCACGGCAAAAGAGGCCATGAGTCAGCGCAAAAGCATATTAGCGATTGCGTTACATGTACTAACGGGTGCGATCATACCAGCACTAATGCACCGGATCCCATCAGAACTCCGCAGTTAAGCGTGCTTGGGCGAGAGTAGTACTAGGATGGGTGACCTCCCGGGAAGTCCTCGTGTTGCACCCCTTTTTTTGGTTTTTTTTTTGCTTCTTTCTTTTTCTTCCGTTTTCGAAAAAAACATCGTACCTTTGGAACGATGTAACTTCTGGACCGTATGGAACCACGCCGCCGTCAGCACCTTTTCGGAAAGCCCCAAGAGTGCTCTTCGGCTTGCCCAAGGTCTTAAGACCATGGGTGAGTTTTAAAATCCCCAAATTCCGCTGTTTAGACCCTTTTCTGGGCCGTTTTCTTTTACATACCAAATTACAGGTTCCGATTCGATCATTTCGGACGTGGTTATCGCGATTTTCTCAGTGTAAAAGCCCGTCCAAGCATGCCCAAAAAGCCCATGAATCACGTGGGGTCCACGGCAAAAGAGGCCATGAGTCAGCGCAAAAGCATATTAGCGATTGCGTTACATGTACTAACGGGTGCGATCATACCAGCACTAATGCACCGGATCCCATCAGAACTCCGCAGTTAAACGTGCTTGGGCGAGAGTAGTACTAGGATGGGTGACCTCCCGGGAAGTCCTCGTGTTGCATCCCTTTTTTTTGTTTTTTCTTTTGCTTCTTTCTTTTTCTTCAGTTTTCGAAAAAAACATCGTACCTTTGGAACGATGTAACTTCTGGACCGTATGGAACCACGCCGCCGTCAGCACCTTTTCGGAAAGCCCCAAGAGTGCTCTTCGGCTTGCCCAAGGTCTTAAGACCATGGGTGAGTTTTAAAATCCCCAAATTCCGCTGTTTAGACCCTTTTCTGGGCCGTTTTCTTTTACATACCAAATTACAGGTTCCGATTCGATCATTTCGGACGTGGTTATCGCGATTTTCTCAGTGTAAAAGCCCGTCCAAGCATGCCCAAAAAGCCCATGAATCACGTGGGGTCCACGGCAAAAGAGGCCATGAGTCAGCGCAAAAGCATATTAGCGATTGCGTTACATGTACTAATGGGTGCGATCATACCAGCACTAATGCACCGGATCCCATCAGAACTCCGCAGTTAAGCGTGCTTGGGCGAGAGTAGTACTAGGATGGGTGACCTCCCGGGAAGTCCTCGTGTTGCACCCCTTTTTTTGGTTTTTTCTTTTGCTTCTTTCTTTTTCTTCCGTTTTCGAAAAAAACATCGTACCTTTGGAACGACGTAACTTCTGGACCGTATGGAACCACGCCGCCGTCAGCACCTTTTCGGAAAGCCCCAAGAGTGCTCTTCGGCTTGCCCAAGGTCTTAAGACCATGGGTGAGTTTTAAAATCCCCAAATTCCGCTGTTTAGACCCTTTTCTGGGCCGTTTTCTTTTACATACCAAATTACAGGTTCCGATTCGATCATTTCGGACGTGGTTATCGCGATTTTCTCAGTGTAAAAGCCCGTCCAAGCATGCCCAAAAAGCCCATGAATCAAGTGGGGTCCACGGCAAAAGAGGCCATGAGTCAGCGCAAAAGCATATTAGCGATTGCGTTACATGTACTAACGGGTGCGATCATACCAGCACTAATGCACCGGATCCCATCAGAACTCCGCAGTTAAGCGTGCTTGGGCGAGAGTAGTACTAGGATGGGTGACCTCCCGGGAAGTCCTCGTGTTGCACCCCTTTTTTTGGTTTTTTCTTTTGCTTCTTTCTTTTTCTTCCGTTTTCGAAAAAAACATCGTACCTTTGGAACGATGTAACTTCTGGACCGTATGGAACCACGCCGCCGTCAGCACCTTTTCGGAAAGCCCCAAGAGTGCTCTTCAGCTTGCCCAAGGTCTTAAGACCATGGGTGAGTTTTAAAATCCCCAAATTCCGTTGTTTAGACCCTTTTCTGGGCCGTTTTCTTTTACATACTAAATTACAGGTTCCGATTCGATCATTTCGGACGTGGTTATCGCGATTTTCTCAGTGTAAAAGCCTGTCCAAGCATGCCCAAAAAGCCCATGAATCACGTGGGGTCCACGGCAAAAGAAGCCATGAGTCAACGCAAAAGCATATTAGCGATTGCGTTACATTTTCTAATGGGTCCGATCATACCAGCACTAATGCACTGGATCCCATCAGAACTCCGCAGTTAAGCGTGCTTGGGCGAGAGTAGTACTAGGATGGGTGACCTCCCGGGAAGTCTTCGTGTTGCACCCCTTTTTTTTGGTTTTTTTTTTGCTTCTTTCTTTTTCTTCTGTTTTCGAAAAATACATCGTACCTTTGGAACGATGTAACTTCTGGACCGTATGGAACCACGCCGCCGTCAGCACCTTTTCGGAAAGCCCCAAGAGTGCTCTTCGGCTTGCCCAAGGTCTTAAGACCATGGGTGAGTTTTAAAATCCCCAAATTCCGCTGTTTAGACCCTTTTCTGGGCCATTTTCTTTTACATACCAAATTACAGGTTCCGATTCGATCCTTTCGGACGTTGTTATCGCAATTTTCTCAGTGTAAAAGCCCATCCAAGCATGCCTAAAAAGCCCATGAATCAAGTGGGGTCCACGGCAAAAGAGGCCATGAGTCAGCGCAAAAGCATATTAGCGATTGCGTTACATGAAGTAACGGGTGCGATCATACCTGCACTAATGCACTGGATCCCATCAGAACTCCGCAGTTAAGCGTGCTTAGGCGAGAGTAGTACTAGGATGGGTGACCTCCCGGGAAGTCCTCGTGTTGCACCCCTTTTTTTAGTTTTTTCTTTTGCTTCTTTCTTTTTCTTCCGTTTTCGAAAAAAACATCGTACCTTTGGAACGACGTAACTTCTGGACCGTATGGAACCACGCCGCCGTCAGCACCTTTTCGGAAAGCCCCAAGAGTGCTCTTCGGCTTGCCCAAGGTCTTAAGACCATGGGTGAGTTTTAAAATCCCCAAATTCCCCTGTTTAGACCCTTTTCTGGGCCATTTTCTTTTACATACCAAATTACAGGTTCCGATTCGATCCTTTCGGACGTTGTTATCGCAATTTTCTCAGTGTAAAAGCCCATCCAAGCATGCCTAAAAAGCCCATGAATCAAGTGGGGTCCACGGCAAAAGAGGCCATGAGTCAGCGCAAAAGCATATTAGCGATTGCGTTACATGTACTAACGGGTGCGTTCATACCAGCACTAATGCACCGGATCCCATCAGAAGTCCACAGTTAAGCGTGCTTGGGCGAGAGTAGTACTAGGATGGGTGACCTCCCGAGAAGTCCTCGTGTTGCACCCCTTTTTTTGGTTTTTTCTTTTGCTTCTTTCTTTTTCTTCCGTTTTCGAAAAAAACATCGTACCTTTGGAACGATGTAACTTCTGGACCGTATGGAACCACGCCGCCGTCAGCACCTTTTCGGAAAGCCCCAAGAGTGCTCTTCGGCTTGCCCAAGGTCTTAAGACCATGGGTGAGTTTTAAAATCCCCAAATTCCGCTGTTTAGACCCTTTTCTGGGCCGTTTTCTTTTACATACCAAATTACAGGTTCCGATTCGATCATTTCGGACGTGGTTATCGCGATTTTCTCAGTGTAAAAGCCCGTCCAAGCATGCCCAAAAAGCCCATGAATCAAGTGGGGTCCACGGCAAAAGAGGCCATGAGTCAGCGCAAAAGCATATTAGCGATTGCGTTACATGTACTAACGGGTGCGATCATACCAGCACTAATGCACCGGATCCCATCAGAACTCCGCAGTTAAGCGTGCTTGGGCGAGAGTAGTACTAGGATGGGTGACCTCCCGGGAAGTCCTCGTGTTGCACCCCTTTTTTTTGGTTTTTTCTTTTGCTTCTTTCTTTTTCTTCGTACCTTTGGAACGACGTAACTTCTGGACCGTATGGAACCACGCCGCCGTCAGCACCTTTTCGGAAAGCCCCAAGAGTGCTCTTCGGCTTGCCCAAGGTCTTAAGACCATGGGTGAGTTTTAAAATCCCCAAATTCCGCTGTTTAGACCCTTTTCTGGGCCGTTTTCTTTTACATACCAAATTACAGGTTCCGATTCGATCATTTCGGACGTGGTTATCGCGATTTTCTCAGTGTAAAAGCCCGTCCAAGCATGCCCAAAAAGCCCATGAATCACGTGGGGTCCACGGCAAAAGAGGCCATGAGTCAGCGCAAATGCATATTAGCGATTGCGTTACATGTACTAACGGGTGCGATCATACCAGCACTAATGCACCGGATCCCATCAGAACGTAGTTAAGCGTGCTTGGGCGAGAGTAGTACTAGGATGGGTGACCTCCCGGGAAGTCCTCGTGTTGCACCCCTTTTTTTTGGTTTTTTCTTTTGCTTCTTTCTTTTTCTTCGTACCTTTGGAACGACGTAACTTCTGGACCGTATGGAACCACGCCGCCGTCAGCACCTTTTCGGAAAGCCCCAAGAGTGCTCTTCGGCTTGCCCAAGGTCTTAAGACCATGGGTGAGTTTTAAAATCCCCAAATTCCGCTGTTTAGACCCTTTTCTGGGCCGTTTTCTTTTACATACCAAATTACAGGTTCCGATTCGATCATTTCGGACGTGGTTATCGCGATTTTCTCAGTGTAAAAGCCCGTCCAAGCATGCCCAAAAAGCCCATGAATCACGTGGGGTCCACGGCAAAAGAGGCCATGAGTCAGCGCAAAAGCATATTAGCGATTGCGTTACATGTACTAACGGGTGCGATCATACCAGCACTAATGCACCGGATCCCATCAGAACGTAGTTAAGCGTGCTTGGGCGAGAGTAGTACTAGGATGGGTGACCTCCCGGGAAGTCCTCGTGTTGCACCCCTTTTTTTTGGTTTTTTCTTTTGCTTCTTTCTTTTTCTTCGTACCTTTGGAACGACGTAACTTCTGGACCGTATGGAACCACGCCGCCGTCAGCACCTTTTCGGAAAGCCCCAAGAGTGCTCTTCGGCTTGCCCAAGGTCTTAAGACCATGGGTGAGTTTTAAAATCCCCAAATTCCGCTGTTTAGACCCTTTTCTGGGCCGTTTTCTTTTACATACCAAATTACAGGTTCCGATTCGATCATTTCGGACGTGGTTATCGCGATTTTCTCAGTGTAAAAGCCCGTCCAAGCATGCCCAAAAAGCCCATGAATCAAGTGGGGTCCACGGCAAAAGAGGCCATGAGTCAGCGCAAAAGCATATTAGCGATTGCGTTACATGTACTAACGGGTGCGATCATACCAGCACTAATGCACCGGATCCCATCAGAACTCCGCAGTTAAGCGTGCTTGGGCGAGAGTAGTACTAGGATGGGTGACCTCCCGGGAAGTCCTCGTGTTGCACCCCTTTTTTTGGTTTTTTCTTTTGCTTCTTTCTTTTTCTTCCGTTTTCGAAAAAAACATCGTACCTTTGGAACGATGTAACTTCTGGACCGTATGGAACCACGCCGCCGTCAGCACCTTTTCGGAAAGCCCCAAGAGTGCTCTTCGGCTTGCCCAAGGTCTTAAGACCATGGGTGAGTTTTAAAATCCCCAAATTCCGCTGTTTAGACCCTTTTCTGGGCCGTTTTCTTTTACATACCAAATTACAGGTTCCGATTCGATCATTTCGGACGTGGTTATCGCGATTTTCTCAGTGTAAAAGCCCGTCCAAGCATGCCCAAAAAGCCCATGAATCAAGTGGGGTCCACGGCAAAAGAGGCCATGAGTCAGCGCAAAAGCATATTAGCGATTGCGTTACATGTACTAACGGGTGCGATCATACCAGCACTAATGCACCGGATCCCATCAGAACTCCGCAGTTAAGCGTGCTTGGGCGAGAGTAGTACTAGGATGGGTGACCTCCCGGGAAGTCCTCGTGTTGCACCCCTTTTTTTGGTTTTTTCTTTTGCTTCTTTCTTTTTCTTCCGTTTTCGAAAAAAACATCGTACCTTTGGAACGATGTAACTTCTGGACCGTATGGAACCACGCCGCCGTCAGCACCTTTTCGGAAAGCCCCAAGAGTGCTCTTCGGCTTGCCCAAGGTCTTAAGACCATGGGTGAGTTTTAAAATCCCCAAATTCCGCTGTTTAGACCCTTTTCTGGGCCGTTTTCTTTTACATACCAAATTACAGGTTCCGATTCGATCATTTCGGACGTGGTTATCGCGATTTTCTCAGTGTAAAAGCCCGTCCAAGCATGCCCAAAAAGCCCATGAATCAAGTGGGGTCCACGGCAAAAGAGGCCATGAGTCAGCGCAAAAGCATATTAGCGATTGCGTTACATGTACTAACGGGTGCGATCATACCAGCACTAATGCACCGGATCCCATCAGAACTCCGCAGTTAAGCGTGCTTGGGCGAGAGTAGTACTAGGATGGGTGACCTCCCGGGAAGTCCTCGTGTTGCACCCCTTTTTTTGGTTTTTTCTTTTGCTTCTTTCTTTTTCTTCCGTTTTCGAAAAAAACATCGTACCTTTGGAACGATGTAACTTCTGGACCGTATGGAACCACGCCGCCGTCAGCACCTTTTCGGAAAGCCCCAAGAGTGCTCTTCGGCTTGCCCAAGGTCTTAAGACCATGGGTGAGTTTTAAAATCCCCAAATTCCGCTGTTTAGACCCTTTTCTGGGCCGTTTTCTTTTACATACCAAATTACAGGTTCCGATTCGATCATTTCGGACGTGGTTATCGCGATTTTCTCAGTGTAAAAGCCCGTCCAAGCATGCCCAAAAAGCCCATGAATCAAGTGGGGTCCACGGCAAAAGAGGCCATGAGTCAGCGCAAAAGCATATTAGCGATTGCGTTACATGTACTAACGGGTGCGATCATACCAGCACTAATGCACCGGATCCCATCAGAACTCCGCAGTTAAGCGTGCTTGGGCGAGAGTAGTACTAGGATGGGTGACCTCCCGGGAAGTCCTCGTGTTGCACCCCTTTTTTTTGGTTTTTTCTTTTGCTTCTTTCTTTTTCTTCCGTTTTCGAAAAAAACATCGTACCTTTGGAACGATGTAACTTCTGGACCGTATGGAACCACGCCGCCGTCAGCACCTTTTCGGAAAGCCCCAAGAGTGCTCTTCGGCTTGCCCAAGGTCTTAAGACCATGGGTGAGTTTTAAAATCCCCAAATTCCGCTGTTTAGACCCTTTTCTGGGCCGTTTTCTTTTACATACCAAATTACAGGTTCCGATTCGATCATTTCGGACGTGGTTATCGCGATTTTCTCAGTGTAAAAGCCCGTCCAAGCATGCCCAAAAAGCCCATGAATCAAGTGGGGTCCACGGCAAAAGAGGCCATGAGTCAGCGCAAAAGCATATTAGCGATTGCGTTACATGTACTAACGGGTGCGATCATACCAGCACTAATGCACCGGATCCCATCAGAACTCCGCAGTTAAGCGTGCTTGGGCGAGAGTAGTACTAGGATGGGTGACCTCCCGGGAAGTCCTCGTGTTGCACCCCTTTTTTTGGTTTTTTCTTTTGCTTCTTTCTTTTTCTTCCGTTTTCGAAAAAAACATCGTACCTTTGGAACGATGTAACTTCTGGACCGTATGGAACCACGCCGCCGTCAGCACCTTTTCGGAAAGCCCCAAGAGTGCTCTTCGGCTTGCCCAAGGTCTTAAGACCATGGGTGAGTTTTAAAATCCCCAAATTCCGCTGTTTAGACCCTTTTCTGGGCCGTTTTCTTTTACATACCAAATTACAGGTTCCGATTCGATCATTTCGGACGTGGTTATCGCGATTTTCTCAGTGTAAAAGCCCGTCCAAGCATGCCCAAAAAGCCCATGAATCAAGTGGGGTCCACGGCAAAAGAGGCCATGAGTCAGCGCAAAAGCATATTAGCGATTGCGTTACATGTACTAACGGGTGCGATCATACCAGCACTAATGCACCGGATCCCATCAGAACTCCGCAGTTAAGCGTGCTTGGGCGAGAGTAGTACTAGGATGGGTGACCTCCCGGGAAGTCCTCGTGTTGCACCCCTTTTTTTGGTTTTTTCTTTTGCTTCTTTCTTTTTCTTTCGTACCTTTGGAACGACGTAACTTCTGGACCGTATGGAACCACGCCGCCGTCAGCACCTTTTCGGAAAGCCCCAAGAGTGCTCTTCGGCTTGCCCAAGGTCTTAAGACCATGGGTGAGTTTTAAAATCCCCAAATTCCGCTGTTTAGACCCTTTTCTGGGCCGTTTTCTTTTACATACCAAATTACAGGTTCCGATTCGATCATTTCGGACGTGGTTATCGCGATTTTCTCAGTGTAAAAGCCCGTCCAAGCATGCCCAAAAAGCCCATGAATCAAGTGGGGTCCACGGCAAAAGAGGCCATGAGTCAGCGCAAAAGCATATTAGCGATTGCGTTACATGTACTAACGGGTGCGATCATACCAGCACTAATGCACCGGATCCCATCAGAACTCCGCAGTTAAGCGTGCTTGGGCGAGAGTAGTACTAGGATGGGTGACCTCCCGGGAAGTCCTCGTGTTGCACCCCTTTTTTTGGTTTTTTCTTTTGCTTCTTTCTTTTTCTTCCGTTTTCGAAAAAAACATCGTACCTTTGGAACGATGTAACTTCTGGACCGTATGGAACCACGCCGCCGTCAGCACCTTTTCGGAAAGCCCCAAGAGTGCTCTTCGGCTTGCCCAAGGTCTTAAGACCATGGGTGAGTTTTAAAATCCCCAAATTCCGCTGTTTAGACCCTTTTCTGGGCCGTTTTCTTTTACATACCAAATTACAGGTTCCGATTCGATCATTTCGGACGTGGTTATCGCGATTTTCTCAGTGTAAAAGCCCGTCCAAGCATGCCCAAAAAGCCCATGAATCAAGTGGGGTCCACGGCAAAAGAGGCCATGAGTCAGCGCAAAAGCATATTAGCGATTGCGTTACATGTACTAACGGGTGCGATCATACCAGCACTAATGCACCGGATCCCATCAGAACTCCGCAGTTAAGCGTGCTTGGGCGAGAGTAGTACTAGGATGGGTGACCTCCCGGGAAGTCCTCGTGTTGCACCCCTTTTTTTTGGTTTTTTCTTTTGCTTCTTTCTTTTTCTTCCGTTTTCGAAAAAAACATCGTACCTTTGGAACGATGTAACTTCTGGACCGTATGGAACCACGCCGCCGTCAGCACCTTTTCGGAAAGCCCCAAGAGTGCTCTTCGGCTTGCCCAAGGTCTTAAGACCATGGGTGAGTTTTAAAATCCCCAAATTCCGCTGTTTAGACCCTTTTCTGGGCCGTTTTCTTTTACATACCAAATTACAGGTTCCGATTCGATCATTTCGGACGTGGTTATCGCGATTTTCTCAGTGTAAAAGCCCGTCCAAGCATGCCCAAAAAGCCCATGAATCAAGTGGGGTCCACGGCAAAAGAGGCCATGAGTCAGCGCAAAAGCATATTAGCGATTGCGTTACATGTACTAATGGGTGCGATCATACCAGCACTAATGCACCGGATCCCATCAGAACTCCGCAGTTAAGCGTGCTTGGGCGAGAGTAGTACTAGGATGGGTGACCTCCCGGGAAGTCCTCGTGTTGCACCCCTTTTTTTGGTTTTTTCTTTTGCTTCTTTCTTTTTCTTCCGTTTTCGAAAAAAACATCGTACCTTTGGAACGATGTAACTTCTGGACCGTATGGAACCACGCCGCCGTCAGCACCTTTTCGGAAAGCCCCAAGAGTGCTCTTCGGCTTGCCCAAGGTCTTAAGACCATGGGTGAGTTTTAAAATCCCCAAATTCCGCTGTTTAGACCCTTTTCTGGGCCGTTTTCTTTTACATACCAAATTACAGGTTCCGATTCGATCATTTCGGACGTGGTTATCGCGATTTTCTCAGTGTAAAAGCCCGTCCAAGCATGCCCAAAAAGCCCATGAATCAAGTGGGGTCCACGGCAAAAGAGGCCATGAGTCAGCGCAAAAGCATATTAGCGATTGCGTTACATGTACTAACGGGTGCGATCATACCAGCACTAATGCACCGGATCCCATCAGAACTCCGCAGTTAAGCGTGCTTGGGCGAGAGTAGTACTAGGATGGGTGACCTCCCGGGAAGTCCTCGTGTTGCACCCTTTTTTTTGGTTTTTTCTTTTGCTTCTTTCTTTTTCTTCCGTTTTCGAAAAAAACATCGTACCTTTGGAACGACGTAACTTCTGGACCGTATGGAACCACGCCGCCGTCAGCACCTTTTCGGAAAGCCCCAAGAGTGCTCTTCGGCTTGCCCAAGGTCTTAAGACCATGGGTGAGTTTTAAAATCCCCAAATTCCGCTGTTTAGACCCTTTTCTGGGCCGTTTTCTTTTACATACCAAATTACAGGTTCCGATTCGATCATTTCGGACGTGGTTATCGCGATTTTCTCAGTGTAAAAGCCCGTCCAAGCATGCCCAAAAAGCCCATGAATCAAGTGGGGTCCACGGCAAAAGAGGCCATGAGTCAGCGCAAAAGCATATTAGCGATTGCGTTACATGTACTAACGGGTGCGATCATACCAGCACTAATGCACCGGATCCCATCAGAACTCCGCAGTTAAGCGTGCTTGGGCGAGAGTAGTACTAGGATGGGTGACCTCCCGGGAAGTCCTCGTGTTGCACCCCTTTTTTTGGTTTTTTTTTTGTTTTTTCTTTTTCTTCTTTCTTTTTCATCGTACCTTTGGAACGATGTAACTTCTGGACCGTATGGAACCACGCCGCCGTCAGCACCTTTTCGGAAAGCCCCAAGAGTGCTCTTCGGCTTGCCCAAGGTCTTAAGACCATGGGTGAGTTTTAAAATCCCCAAATTCCGCTGTTTAGACCCTTTTCTGGGCCGTTTTCTTTTACATACCAAATTACAGGTTCCGATTCGATCATTTCGGACGTGGTTATCGCGATTTTCTCAGTGTAAAAGCCCGTCCAAGCATGCCCAAAAAGCCCATGAATCAAGTGGGGTCCACGGCAAAAGAGGCCATGAGTCAGCGCAAAAGCATATTAGCGATTGCGTTACATGTACTAACGGGTGCGATCATACCAGCACTAATGCACCGGATCCCATCAGAACTCCGCAGTTAAGCGTGCTTGGGCGAGAGTAGTACTAGGATGGGTGACCTCCCGGGAAGTCCTCGTGTTGCACCCCTTTTTTTGGTTTTTTCTTTTGCTTCTTTCTTTTTCTTCCGTTTTCGAAAAAAACATCGTACCTTTGGAACGATGTAACTTCTGGACCGTATGGAACCACGCCGCCGTCAGCACCTTTTCGGAAAGCCCCAAGAGTGCTCTTCGGCTTGCCCAAGGTCTTAAGACCATGGGTGAGTTTTAAAATCCCCAAATTCCGCTGTTTAGACCCTTTTCTGGGCCGTTTTCTTTTACATACCAAATTACAGGTTCCGATTCGATCATTTCGGACGTGGTTATCGCGATTTTCTCAGTGTAAAAGCCCGTCCAAGCATGCCCAAAAAGCCCATGAATCAAGTGGGGTCCACGGCAAAAGAGGCCATGAGTCAGCGCAAAAGCATATTAGCGATTGCGTTACATGTACTAACGGGTGCGATCATACCAGCACTAATGCACCGGATCCCATCAGAACTCCGCAGTTAAGCGTGCTTGGGCGAGAGTAGTACTAGGATGGGTGACCTCCCGGGAAGTCCTCGTGTTGCACCCCTTTTTTTGGTTTTTTCTTTTGCTTCTTTCTTTTTCTTTTCGTACCTTTGGAACGACGTAACTTCTGGACCGTATGGAACCACGCCGCCGTCAGCACCTTTTCGGAAAGCCCCAAGAGTGCTCTTCGGCTTGCCCAAGGTCTTAAGACCATGGGTGAGTTTTAAAATCCCCAAATTCCGCTGTTTAGACCCTTTTCTGGGCCGTTTTCTTTTACATACCAAATTACAGGTTCCGATTCGATCATTTCGGACGTGGTTATCGCGATTTTCTCAGTGTAAAAGCCCGTCCAAGCATGCCCAAAAAGCCCATGAATCAAGTGGGGTCCACGGCAAAAGAGGCCATGAGTCAGCGCAAAAGCATATTAGCGATTGCGTTACATGTACTAACGGGTGCGATCATACCAGCACTAATGCACCGGATCCCATCAGAACTCCGCAGTTAAGCGTGCTTGGGCGAGAGTAGTACTAGGATGGGTGACCTCCCGGGAAGTCCTCGTGTTGCACCCCTTTTTTTGGTTTTTTCTTTTGCTTCTTTCTTTTTCTTCCGTTTTCGAAAAAAACATCGTACCTTTGGAACGACGTAACTTCTGGACCGTATGGAACCACGCCGCCGTCAGCACCTTTTCGGAAAGCCCCAAGAGTGCTCTTCGGCTTGCCCAAGGTCTTAAGACCATGGGTGAGTTTTAAAATCCCCAAATTCCGCTGTTTAGACCCTTTTCTGGGCCGTTTTCTTTTACATACCAAATTACAGGTTCCGATTCGATCATTTCGGACGTGGTTATCGCGATTTTCTCAGTGTAAAAGCCCGTCCAAGCATGCCCAAAAAGCCCATGAATCAAGTGGGGTCCACGGCAAAAGAGGCCATGAGTCAGCGCAAAAGCATATTAGCGATTGCGTTACATGTACTAACGGGTGCGATCATACCAGCACTAATGCACCGGATCCCATCAGAACTCCGCAGTTAAGCGTGCTTGGGCGAGAGTAGTACTAGGATGGGTGACCTCCCGGGAAGTCCTCGTGTTGCACCCCTTTTTTTGGTTTTTTCTTTTGCTTCTTTCTCTTTCTTCCGTTCGAAAAAAACATCGTACCTTTGGAACGACGTAACTTCTGGACCGTATGGAACCACGCCGCCGTCAGCACCTTTTCGGAAAGCCCCAAGAGTGCTCTTCGGCTTGCCCAAGGTCTTAAGACCATGGGTGAGTTTTAAAATCCCCAAATTCTGCTGTTTAGACCCTTTTCTGGGCCGTTTTCTTTTACATACCAAATTACAGGTTCCGATTCGATCATTTCGGACGTAGTTATTGCGATTTTCTCAGTGTAAAAGACCGTCCAAGCATACCCAAAAAGCCCATGAATCAAGTGGGGTCCACGGCAAAAGAGGCCATGAGTCAGCGCAAAAGCATATTAGCGATTGCGTTACATGTACTAACGGGTGCGATCATACCAGCACTAATGCACCGGATCCCATCAGAACTCCGCAGTTAAGCGTGCTTGGGCGAGAGTAGTACTAGGATGGGTGACCTCCCGGGAAGTCCTCGTGTTGCACCCCTTTTTTTGGTTTTTTCTTTTGCTTCTTTCTTTTTCTTCGTACCTTTGGAACGACGTAACTTCTGGACCGTATGGAACCACGCCGCCGTCAGCACCTTTTCGGAAAGCCCCAAGAGTGCTCTTCGGCTTGCCCAAGGTCTTAAGACCATGGGTGAGTTTTAAAATCCCCAAATTCCGCTGTTTAGACCCTTTTCTGGGCCGTTTTCTTTTACATACCAAATTACAGGTTCCGATTCGATCATTTCGGACGTGGTTATCGCGATTTTCTCAGTGTAAAAGCCCGTCCAAGCATGCCCAAAAAGCCCATGAATCAAGTGGGGTCCACGGCAAAAGAGGCCATGAGTCAGCGCAAAAGCATATTAGCGATTGCGTTACATGTACTAACGGGTGCGATCATACCAGCACTAATGCACCGGATCCCATCAGAACTCCGCAGTTAAGCGTGCTTGGGCGAGAGTAGTACTAGGATGGGTGACCTCCCGGGAAGTCCTCGTGTTGCACCCCTTTTTTTGGTTTTTTCTTTTGCTTCTTTCTTTTTCTTCCGTTTTCGAAAAAAACATCGTACCTTTGGAACGACGTAACTTCTGGACCGTATGGAACCACGCCGCCGTCAGCACCTTTTCGGAAAGCCCCAAGAGTGCTCTTCGGCTTGCCCAAGGTCTTAAGACCATGGGTGAGTTTTAAAATCCCCAAATTCCGCTGTTTAGACCCTTTTCTGGGCCGTTTTCTTTTACATACCAAATTACAGGTTCCGATTCGATCATTTCGGACGTGGTTATCGCGATTTTCTCAGTGTAAAAGCCCGTCCAAGCATGCCCAAAAAGCCCATGAATCAAGTGGGGTCCACGGCAAAAGAGGCCATGAGTCAGCGCAAAAGCATATTAGCGATTGCGTTACATGTACTAACGGGTGCGATCATACCAGCACTAATGCACCGGATCCCATCAGAACTCCGCAGTTAAGCGTGCTTGGGCGAGAGTAGTACTAGGATGGGTGACCTCCCGGGAAGTCCTCGTGTTGCACCCCTTTTTTTTGGTTTTTTCTTTTGCTTCTTTCTTTTTCTTCCGTTTTCGAAAAAAACATCGTACCTTTGGAACGATGTAACTTCTGGACCGTATGGAACCACGCCGCCGTCAGCACCTTTTCGGAAAGCCCCAAGAGTGCTCTTCGGCTTGCCCAAGGTCTTAAGACCATGGGTGAGTTTTAAAATCCCCAAATTCCGCTGTTTAGACCCTTTTCTGGGCCGTTTTCTTTTACATACCAAATTACAGGTTCCGATTCGATCATTTCGGACGTGGTTATCGCGATTTTCTCAGTGTAAAAGCCCGTCCAAGCATGCCCAAAAAGCCCATGAATCAAGTGGGGTCCACGGCAAAAGAGGCCATGAGTCAGCGCAAAAGCATATTAGCGATTGCGTTACATGTACTAACGGGTGCGATCATACCAGCACTAATGCACCGGATCCCATCAGAACTCCGCAGTTAAGCGTGCTTGGGCGAGAGTAGTACTAGGATGGGTGACCTCCCGGGAAGTCCTCGTGTTGCACCCCTTTTTTTGGTTTTTTCTTTTGCTTCTTTCTTTTTCTTCCGTTTTCGTACCTTTGGAACGACGTAACTTCTGGACCGTATGGAACCACGCCGCCGTCAGCACCTTTTCGGAAAGCCCCAAGAGTGCTCTTCGGCTTGCCCAAGGTCTTAAGACCATGGGTGAGTTTTAAAATCCCCAAATTCCGCTGTTTAGACCCTTTTCTGGGCCGTTTTCTTTTACATACCAAATTACAGGTTCCGATTCGATCATTTCGGACGTGGTTATCGCGATTTTCTCAGTGTAAAAGCCCGTCCAAGCATGCCCAAAAAGCCCATGAATCAAGTGGGGTCCACGGCAAAAGAGGCCATGAGTCAGCGCAAAAGCATATTAGCGATTGCGTTACATGTACTAACGGGTGCGATCATACCAGCACTAATGCACCGGATCCCATCAGAACTCCGCAGTTAAGCGTGCTTGGGCGAGAGTAGTACTAGGATGGGTGACCTCCCGGGAAGTCCTCGTGTTGCACCCTTTTTTTTGGTTTTTTCTTTTGCTTCTTTCTTTTTCTTCCGTTTTCGAAAAAAACATCGTACCTTTGGAACGACGTAACTTCTGGACCGTATGAAACCACGCCGCCGTCAGCACCTTTTCGGAAAGCCCCAAGAGTGCTCTTCGGCTTGCCCAAGGTCATAAGACCATGGGTGAGTTTTAAAATCCCCAAATTCCGCTGTTTAGACCCTTTTCTGGGCCGTTTTCTTTTACATACCAAATTACAAGTTCTGATTCGATCATTTCGGACGTGGTTATCGCGATTTTCTCAGTGTGAAAGCCCGTCCAAGCATGCCCAAAAAGCCCATGAATCAAGTGGGGTCCACGGCAAAAGAGGCCATGAGTCAGCGCAAAAGCATATTAGCGATTGCGTTACATGTACTAATGGGTGCGATCATACCAGCACTAATGCACCGGATCCCATCAGAACTCCGCAGTTAAGCGTGCTTGGGCGAGAGTAGTACTAGGATGGGTGACCTCCCGGGAAGTCCTCGTGTTGCACCCTTTTTTTTGGTTTTTTCTTTTGCTTCTTTCTTTTTCTTCCGTCTTCGAAAAAAACATCGTACCTTTGGAACGACGTAACTTCTGGACCGTATGGAGCCACGCCGCCGTCAGCACCTTTTCGGAAAGCCCCAAGAGTGCTCTTCGGCTCGCCCAAGGTCTTAAGACCATGGGTGAGTTTTAAAATCCCGAAATTCCGCTGCTTAGACCCTTTTCTGGGCCGTTTTCTTTTACATACCAAATTACAGGTTCCGATTCGATCATTTCGGACGTGGTTATCGCGATTTTCTCAGTGTAAAAGCCCGTTCAAACATGCCCAAAAAGCCCATGAATCATGTGGGGTCCACGGCAAAAGAGGCCATGAGTCAGCGTAAAAGCATATTAGCAATGCGTTACATGTACTAATGGGTGCGATCATACCAGCACTAATGCACCGGATCCCATCAGAACTCCGCAGTTAAGCGTGCTTGGGCGAGAGTAGTACTAGGATGTGTGACCTCCCGGGAATTCCTCGTGTTGCACTCCTTTTTTTGGTTTTTTCTTTTGCTTCTTTCTTTTTCTTTGTACCTTTGGAACGACGTAACTTCTGGACCGTATGGAACCACGCCGCCGTCAGTACCTTTTCGGAAAGCCCCAAGAGTGCTCTTCGGCTTGCCCAAGGTCTTAAGACCATGGGTGAGTTTTAAAATCCCCAAATTCCGCTGTTTAGACCCTTTTCTGGGCCGTTTTCTTTTACATACCAAATTACAGGTTCCGATTCGATCATTTCGGACGTGGTTATCGCGATTTTCTCAGTGTAAAAGCCCGTTCAAGCATGCCCAAAAAGCCCATGAATCAAGTGGGGTCCACGGCAAAAGAGGCCATGAGTCAGCGCAAAAGCATATTAGCGATTGCGTTACATGTACTAATGGGTGCGATCATACCAGCACTAATGCACCGGATCCCATCAGAACTCCGCAGTCAAGCGTGCTTGGGCAAGAGTAGTACTAGGATGGGTGACCTCCCGGGAAGTCCTCGTGTTGCACCCCTTTTTTTGGTTTTTTCTTTTGCTTCTTTCTTTTTGTTCGTACCTTTGGAACGACGTAACTTCTGGACCGTATGGAACCACGCCGCCGTCAGCACCTTTTCGGAAATCCCCAAGAGTGCTCTTCGGCTTGCCCAAGGTCTTAAGACCATGGGTGAGTTTTAAAATCCCCAAATTCCGCTGTTTAGACCCTTTTCTGGGCCGTTTTCTTTTACATACCAAATTACAGGTTCCGATTCGATCATTTTGGACGTGGTTATCGCGATTTTCTCAGTGTTAAAGCCCGTCCAAGCATGCCCAAAACGCCCATGAATCAAGTGGGGTCCAAGGCAAAAGAGGCCATGAGTCAGCGCAAAAGCATATTAGCGATTGCGTTACATGTACTAACGGGTGCGATCATACCAGCACTAATGCACCGGATCCCATCAGAACTCCGCAGTTAAGCGTGCTTGGGCGAGAGTAGTACTAGGATGGGTGACCTCCCGGGAAGTCCTCGTGTTGCACCCCTTTTTTTTGGTTTTTTCTTTTGCTTCTTTCTTTTTCTTCCGTCTTCGAAAAAAACATCGTACCTTTGGAACGACGTAACCTCTGGACCGTATGGAACCACGCCGCCGTCAGCACCTTTTCGGAAAGCCCCAAGAGTGCTCTTCGGCTTGCCCAAGGTCTTAAGACCATGGGTGAGTTTTAAAATCCCCAAATTCCGCTGTTTAGACCCTTTTCTGGGCCGTTTTCTTTTACATACCAAATTACAGGTTCCGATTCGATCATTTCGGACGTGGTTATCGCGATTTTCTCAGTGTAAAAGCCCGTCCAAGCATGCCCAAAAAGCCCATGAATCAAGTGGGGTCCACGGCAAAAGAGGCCATGAGTCAGCGCAAAAGCATATTAGCGATTGCGTTACATGTACTAACGGGTGCGATCATACCAGCACTAATGCACCGGATCCCATCAGAACTCCGCAGTTAAGCGTGCTTGGGCGAGAGTAGTACTAGGATGGGTGACCTCCCGGGAAGTCCTCGTGTTGCACCCTTTTTTTTGGTTTTTTCTTTTGCTTCTTTCTTTTTCTTCCGTCTTCGAAAAAAACATCGTACCTTTGGAACGACGTAACTTCTGGACCGTATGGAACCACGCCGCCGTCAGCACCTTTTCGGAAAGCCCCAAGAGTGCTCTTCGGCTTGCCCAAGGTCTTAAGACCATGGGTGAGTTTTAAAATCCCCAAATTCCGCTGTTTAGACCCTTTTCTGGGCCGTTTTCTTTTACATACCAAATTACAGGTTCCGATTCGATCATTTCGGACGTGGTTATCGCGATTTTCTCAGTGTAAAAGCCCGTCCAAGCATGCCCAAAAAGCCCATGAATCAAGTGGGGTCCACGGCAAAAGAGGCCATGAGTCAGCGCAAAAGCATATTAGCGATTGCGTTACATGTACTAATGGGTGCGATCATACCAGCACTAATGCACCGGATCCCATCAGAACTCCGCAGTTAAGCGTGCTTGGGCGAGAGTAGTACTAGGATGGGTGACCTCCCGGGAAGTCCTCGTGTTGCACCCCTTTTTTTTGGTTTTTTCTTTTGCTTCTTTCTTTTTCTTCCGTTTTCGAAAAAAACATCGTACCTTTGGAACGACGTAACTTCTGGACCGTATGGAACCACGCCGCCGTCAGCACCTTTTCGGAAAGCCCCAAGAGTGCTCTTCGGCTTGCCCAAGGTCTTAAGACCATGGGTGAGTTTTAAAATCCCCAAATTCCGCTGTTTAGACCCTTTTCTGGGCCGTTTTCTTTTACATACCAAATTACAGGTTCCGATTCGATCATTTCGGACGTGGTTATCGCGATTTTCTCAGTGTAAAAGCCCGTCCAAGCATGCCCAAAAAGCCCATGAATCAAGTGGGGTCCACGGCAAAAGAGGCCATGAGTCAGCGCAAAAGCATATTAGCGATTGCGTTACATGTACTAACGGGTGCGATCATACCAGCACTAATGCACCGGATCCCATCAGAACTCCGCAGTTAAGCGTGCTTGGCGAGAGTAGTACTAGGATGGGTGACCTCCCGGGAAGTCCTCGTGTTGCACCCCTTTTTTTTGGTTTTTTCTTTTGCTTCTTTCTTTTTCTTCCGTTTTCGAAAAAAACATCGTACCTTTGGAACGACGTAACTTCTGGACCGTATGGAACCACGCCGCCGTCAGCACCTTTTCGGAAAGCCCCAAGAGTGCTCTTCGGCTTGCCCAAGGTCTTAAGACCATGGGTGAGTTTTAAAATCCCCAAATTCCGCTGTTTAGACCCTTTTCTGGGCCGTTTTCTTTTACATACCAAATTACAGGTTCCGATTCGATCATTTCGGACGTGGTTATCGCGATTTTCTCAGTGTAAAAGCCCGTCCAAGCATGCCCAAAAAGCCCATGAATCAAGTGGGGTCCACGGCAAAAGAGGCCATGAGTCAGCGCAAAAGCATATTAGCGATTGCGTTACATGAAGTAACGGGTGCGATCATACCAGCACTAATGCACCGGATCCCATCAGAACTCCGCAGTTAAGCGTGCTTGGGCGAGAGTAGTACTAGGATGGGTGACCTCCCGGGAAGTCCTCGTGTTGCACCCTTTTTTTTTGGTTTTTTCTTTTGCTTCTTTCTTTTTCTTCCGTCTTCGAAAAAAACATCGTACCTTTGGAACGACGTAACTTCTGGACCGTATGGAACCACGCCGCCGTCAGCACCTTTTCGGAAAGCCCCAAGAGTGCTCTTCGGCTTGCCCAAGGTCTTAAGACCATGGGTGAGTTTTAAAATCCCCAAATTCCGCTGTTTAGACCCTTTTCTGGGCCGTTTTCTTTTACATACCAAATTACAGGTTCCGATTCGATCATTTCGGACGTGGTTATCGCGATTTTCTCAGTGTAAAAGCCCGTCCAAGCATGCCCAAAAAGCCCATGAATCAAGTGGGGTCCACGGCAAAAGAGGCCATGAGTCAGCGCAAAAGCATATTAGCGATTGCGTTACATGAAGTAACGGGTGCGATCATACCAGCACTAATGCACCGGATCCCATCAGAACTCCGCAGTTAAGCGTGCTTGGGCGAGAGTAGTACTAGGATGGGTGACCTCCCGGGAAGTCCTCGTGTTGCACCCCTTTTTTTAGTTTTTTCTTTTGCTTCTTTCTTTTTATTTGTACCTTTGGAACGACGTAACTTCTGGACCGTATGGAACCACGCCGCCGTCAGCACCTTTTCGGAAAGCCCCAAGAGTGCTCTTCGGCTTGCCCAAGGTCTTAAGACCATGGGTGAGTTTTAAAATCCCTAAATTCCGCTGTTTAGACCCTTTTCTGGGCCGTTTTCTTTTACATACCAAATTACAGGTTCCGATTCGATCATTTCGGACGTGGTTATCGCGATTTTCTCAGTGTAAAAGCCCGTCCAAGCATGCCCAAAAAGCCCATGAATCAAGTGGGGTCCACGGCAAAAGAGGCCATGAGTCAGCGCAAAAGCATATTAGCGATTGCGTTACATGTACTAACGGGTGCGATCATACCAGCACTAATGCACCGGATCCCATCAGAACTCCGCAGTGAAGCGTGCTTGGGCGAGAGTAGAACTAGGATGGGTGACCTCCGGGGAAGTCCTCGTGTTGCATACTTTTTTTTTGGTTTTTTCTTTTGCTTCTTTCTTTTTCTTCCGTCTTCGAAAAAAACATCGTACCTTTGGAACGACGTAACTTCTAGACCGTATGGAACCACGCCGCCGTCAATACCTTTTCGGATAGCCCCAAGAGTGCTCTTCGGCTTGCCCAAGGTCTTAAGACCATGGGTGAGTTTTAAAATCCCCAAATTCCGCTGTTTAGACCCTTTTCTGGGCCGTTTTCTTTTACATACCAAATTACAGGTTCCGATTCGATCATTTCGGACGTGGTTATCGCGATTTTCTCAGTGTAAAATCCCGTCCAAGCATGCCCAAAAAGCCCATGAATCAAGTGGGGTCCACGGCAAAAGAGGCCATGAGTCAGCGCAAAAGCATATTAGCGATTGCGTTACTTGAAGTAACGGTTGCGATCATACCAGCACTAATGCACCGGATCCTTTCAGAACTCCGCAGTTAAGCGTGCTTGGGCGAGAGTAGTACTAGGATGGGTGACCTCCTGGGAAGTCCTTGTGTTGCACCCCTTTTTTGGTTTTTTCTTTTGCTTCTTTCTTTTTCTTCCGTCTTCGAGAAAAACATCGTACGTTTGGAACGACGTAACTTCTGGACCGTATGGAACCACGCCGCCGTCAGCACCTTTTCGGAAAGCCCCAAGAGTGCTCTTCGGCTTGCCCAAGGTCTTAAGACCATGGGTGAGTTTTAAAATCCCCAAATTCCGCTGTTTAGACTCTTTTCTGGGCCGTTTTCTTTTACATACCAAATTACAGGTTCTGATTCGATCATTTCGGACGTGGTTATCGCGATTTTCTCAGTGTAAAAGCCCGTCCAAGCATTCCCAAAAAGCCCATGAATTAAGTGGGGTCCACGGCAAAAGAGGCCATGAGTCAGCGCAAAAACATATTAGCGATTGCGCAACAACATATTAGCGATGGGTGACCTCCCGGGAAGTCCTCGTGTTGCACACCTTTTTTGGTTTTTTCTTTTGCTTCTTTCTTTTTCTTCGTACCTTTGGAACGACGTAACTTCTGGACCGTATGAAACCACGCCGCCGTCAGCACCTTTTCGGAAAGCCCCAAGAGTGCTCTTCGGCTTGCCCAAGGTCTTAAGACCATGGGTGTGTTTTAAAATCCCCAAATTCCGCTGTTTAGACCCTTTTCTGGGCTATTTTCTTTTACCTACCAAAGTACAGGTTCCGATTCGATCATTTCGGACGTGGTTATCGCGATTTTCTCAGTGTAAAAGCCCGTCCAAGCATGCCCAAAAAGCCCATGAATAAGTGAGGTCCACGGCAAAAGAGGCCATGAGTCAGCGCAAAAGCATATTAGCGATTGCGTTACATGTACTAATGGGTGCGATCATACCAGCACTAATGCACCAGATCCCATCAGAACTCCGCAGTGAAGCGTGCTTGGGCGAGAGTAGTACTAGGATGGGTGACCTCCCGGGAAGTCCTCGTGTTGCACCCCTTTTTTTTGGTTTTTTCTTTTGCTTCTTTCTTTTTCTTCCGTTTTTAAAAAAAACATCGTACCTTTGGAACGACGTAACTTCTGGACCGTATGGAACCACGCCGCCGTCAGAACCTTTTCGGAAAGCCCCAAGAGTGCTCTTCGGCTTGTCCAAGGTCTTAAGACCATGGGTGAGTTTTAAAATCCCCAAATTCCGCTGTTTAGACCCTTTTCTGGGCCGTTTTCTTTTACATACCAAATTACAGGTTCCGATTCGATCATTTCGGACGTGGTTATCACAATTTTCTCAGTGTAAAAGCCCGTCCAAGCATGCCCAAAAAGCCCATGAATCAAGTGGGGTCCACGGCAAAAGAGGCCATGAGTCAGCGCAAAAGCATATTAGCGATTGCGTTACATGTACTAATGGGTGCGATCATACCAGCACTAATGCACCGGATCCCTTCAGAACTCCGCAGTTAAGCGTGCTTGGGCGAGAGTAGTACTAGGATGGGTGACCTCCCGGGAAGTCCTCGTGTTGCACCCCTTTTTTTGTTTTTTCTTTTGCTTCTTTCTTTTTATTTGTACCTTTGGAACGACGTAACTTCTGGACCGTATGGAACCACGCCGCCGTCAGCACCTTTTCGGAAAGCCCCAAGAGTGCTCTTCGGCTTGCCCAAGGTCTTAAGACCATGGGTGAGTTTTAAAATCCCCAAATTCCGCTGTTTAGACCCTTTTCTGGGCCGTTTTCTTTTACATACCAAATTACAGGTTCCGATTCGATCATTTCGGACGTGGTTATCGCGATTTTCTCAGTGTAAAAGCCCGTCCAAGCATGCCCAAAAAGCCCATGAATCAAGTGGGGTCCACGGCAAAAGAGGCCATGAGTCAGCGCAAAAGCATATTAGCGATTGCGTTACATGAAGTAACGGGTGCGATCATACCAGCACTAATGCACCGGATCCCATCAGAACTCCGCAGTTAAGCGTGCTTGGGCGAGAGTAGTACTAGGATGGGTGACCTCCCGGGAAGTCCTCGTGTTGCACCCCTTTTTTTTGGTTTTTTCTTTTGCTTCTTTCTTTTTCTTCCGTTTTCGAAAAAAACATCGTACCTTTGGAACGATGTAACTTCTGGACCGTATGGAACCACGCCGCCGTCAGCACCTTTTCGGAAAGCCCCAAGAGTGCTCTTCGGCTTGCCCAAGGTCTTAAGACCATGGGTGAGTTTTAAAATCCCCAAATTCCGCTGTTTAGACCCTTTTCTGGGCCGTTTTCTTTTACATACCAAATTACAGGTTCCGATTCGATCATTTCGGACGTGGTTATCGCGATTTTCTCAGTGTAAAAGCCCGTCCAAGCATGCCCAAAAAGCCCATGAATCAAGTGGGGTCCACGGCAAAAGAGGCCATGAGTCAGCGCAAAAGCATATTAGCGATTGCGTTACATGAAGTAACGGGTGCGATCATACCAGCACTAATGCACCGGATCCCATCAGAACTCCGCAGTTAAGCGTGCTTGGGCGAGAGTAGTACTAGGATGGGTGACCTCCCGGGAAGTCCTCGTGTTGCACCCCTTTTTTTAGTTTTTTCTTTTGCTTCTTTCTTTTTATTTGTACCTTTGGAACGACGTAACTTCTGGACCGTATGGAACCACGCCGCCGTCAGCACCTTTTCGGAAAGCCCCAAGAGTGCTCTTCGGCTTGCCCAAGGTCTTAAGACCATGGGTGAGTTTTAAAATCCCCAAATTCCGCTGTTTAGACCCTTTTCTGGGCCGTTTTCTTTTACATACCAAATTACAGGTTCCGATTCGATCATTTCGGACGTGGTTATCGCGATTTTCTCAGTGTAAAAGCCCGTCCAAGCATGCCCAAAAAGCCCATGAATCAAGTGGGGTCCACGGCAAAAGAGGCCATGAGTCAGCGCAAAAGCATATTAGCGATTGCGTTACATGTACTAACGGGTGCGATCATACCAGCACTAATGCACCGGATCCCATCAGAACTCCGCAGTTAAGCGTGCTTGGGCGAGAGTAGTACTAGGATGGGTGACCTCCCGGGAAGTCCTCGTGTTGCACCCCTTTTTTTGGTTTTTTCTTTTGCTTCTTTCTTTTTCTTCCGTCTTCGAAAAAAACATCGTACCTTTGGAACGACGTAACTTCTGGACCGTATGGAACCACGCCGCCGTCAGCACCTTTTCGGAAAGCCCCAAGAGTGCTCTTCGGCTTGCCCAAGGTCTTAAGACCATGGGTGAGTTTTAAAATCCCCAAATTCCGCTGTTTAGACCCTTTTCTGGGCCGTTTTCTTTTACATACCAAATTACAGGTTCCGATTCGATCATTTCGGACGTGGTTATCGCGATTTTCTCAGTGTAAAAGCCCGTCCAAGCATGCCTGAAAAGCCCATGAATCAAGTGGGGTCCACGGCAAAAGAGGCCATGAGTCAGCGCAAAAGCATATTAGCGATTGCGTTACATGAAGTAACGGGTGCGATCATACCAGCACTAATGCACCGGATCCCATCAGAACTCCGCAGTTAAGCGTGCTTGGGCGAGAGTAGTACTAGGATGGGTGATCTCCCGGGAAGTCCTCGTGTTGCACCCCTTTTTTTTGTTTTTTCTTTTGCTTCTTTCTTTTTATTTTTACCTTTGGAACGACGTAACTTCTGGACCGTATGGAACCACGCCGCCGTCAGCACCTTTTCGGAAAGCCCCAAGAGTGCTCTTCGGCTTGCCCAAGGTCTTAAGACCATGGGTGAGTTTTAAAATCCCCAAATTCCGCTGTTTAGACCCTTTTCTGGGCCGTTTTCTTTTACATACCAAATTACAGGTTCCGATTCGATCATTTCGGACGTGGTTATCGCGATTTTCTCAGTGTAAAAGCCCGTCCAAGCATGCCCAAAAAGCCCATGAATCAAGTGGGGTCCACGGCAAAAGAGGCCATGAGTCAGCGCAAAAGCATATTAGCGATTGCGTTACATGAAGTAACGGGTGCGATCATACCAGCACTAATGCACCGGATCCCATCAGAACTCCGCAGTTAAGCGTGCTTGGGCGAGAGTAGTACTAGGATGGGTGACCTCCCGGGAAGTCCTCGTGTTGCACCCCTTTTTTTAGTTTTTTCTTTTGCTTCTTTCTTTTTATTTGTACCTTTGGAACGACGTAACTTCTGGACCGTATGGAACCACGCCGCCGTCAGCACCTTTTCGGAAAGCCCCAAGAGTGCTCTTCGGCTTGCCCAAGGTCTTAAGACCATGGGTGAGTTTTAAAATCCCCAAATTCCGCTGTTTAGACCCTTTTCTGGGCCGTTTTCTTTTACATACCAAATTACAGGTTCCGATTCGATCATTTCGGACGTGGTTATCGCGATTTTCTCAGTGTAAAAGCCCGTCCAAGCATGCCCAAAAAGCCCATGAATCAAGTGGGGTCCACGGCAAAAGAGGCCATGAGTCAGCGCAAAAGCATATTAGCGATTGCGTTACATGAAGTAACGGGTGCGATCATACCAGCACTAATGCACCGGATCCCATCAGAACTCCGCAGTTAAGCGTGCTTGGGCGAGAGTAGTACTAGGATGGGTGACCTCCCGGGAAGTCCTCGTGTTGCACCCCTTTTTTTTGTTTTTTCTTTTGCTTCTTTCTTTTTATTTGTACCTTTGGAACGACGTAACTTCTGGACCGTATGGAACCACGCCGCCGTCAGCACCTTTTCGGAAAGCCCCAAGAGTGCTCTTCGGCTTGCCCAAGGTCTTAAGACCATGGGTGAGTTTTAAAATCCCCAAATTCCGCTGTTTAGACCCTTTTCTGGGCCGTTTTCTTTTACATACCAAATTACAGGTTCCGATTCGATCATTTCGGACGTGGTTATCGCGATTTTCTCAGTGTAAAAGCCCGTCCAAGCATGCCCAAAAAGCCCATGAATCAAGTGGGGTCCACGGCAAAAGAGGCCATGAGTCAGCGCAAAAGCATATTAGCGATTGCGTTACATGAACTAACGGGTGCGATCATACCAGCACTAATGCACCGGATCCCATCAGAACTCCGCAGTTAAGCGTGCTTGGGCGAGAGTAGTACTAGGATGGGTGACCTCCCGGGAAGTCCTCGTGTTGCACCCCTTTTTTTGGTTTTTTCTTTTGCTTCTTTCTTTTTATTTGTACCTTTGGAACGACGTAACTTCTGGACCGTATGGAACCACGCCGCCGTCAGCACCTTTTCGGAAAGCCCCAAGAGTGCTCTTCGGCTTGCCCAAGGTCTTAAGACCATGGGTGAGTTTTAAAATCCCCAAATTCCGCTGTTTAGACCCTTTTCTGGGCCGTTTTCTTTTACATACCAAATTACAGGTTCCGATTCGATCATTTCGGACGTGGTTATCGCGATTTTCTCAGTGTAAAAGCCCGTCCAAGCATGCCCAAAAAGCCCATGAATCAAGTGGGGTCCACGGCAAAAGAGGCCATGAGTCAGCGCAAAAGCATATTAGCGATTGCGTTACATGAACTAACGGGTGCGATCATACCAGCACTAATGCACCGGATCCCATCAGAACTCCGCAGTTAAGCGTGCTTGGCGAGAGTAGTACTAGGATGGGTGACCTCCCGGGAAGTCCTCGTGTTGCACCCCTTTTTTTGGTTTTTTCTTTTGCTTCTTTCTTTTTCTTCCGTTTTCGAAAAAAACATCGTACCTTTGGAACGACGTAACTTCTGGACCGTATGGAACCACGCCGCCGTCAGCACCTTTTCGGAAAGCCCCAAGAGTGCTCTTCGGCTTGCCCAAGGACTTAAGACCATGGGTGAGTTTTAAAATCCCCAAATTCCGCTGTTTAGACCCTTTTCTGGGCCGTTTTCTTTTACATACCAAATTACAGGTTCCGATTCGATCATTTCGGACGTGGTTATCGCGATTTTCTCAGTGTAAAAGCCCGTCCAAGCATGCCCAAAAAGCCCATGAATCAAGTGGGGTCCACGGCAAAAGAGGCCATGAGTCAGCGCAAAAGCATATTAGCGATTGCGTTACATGAAGTAACGGGTGCGATCATACCAGCACTAATGCACCGGATCCCATCAGAACTCCGCAGTGAAGCGTGCTTGGGCGAGAGTAGTACTAGGATGGGTGACCTCCCGGGAAGTCCTCGTGTTGCACTCTTTTTTTTTAGTTTTTTCTTTTGCTTCTTTCTTTTTCTTCTGTTTTTGAAAAAAACATCGTACCTTTGGAACGACGTAACTTCTGGACCGTATGGAACCACGCCGCCGTCAGCACCTTTTCGGAAAGCCCCAAGAGTGCTCTTCGGCTTGCCCAAGGTCTTAAGACCATGGGTGAGTTTTAAAATCCCCAAATTCCGCTGTTTAGACCCTTTTCTGGGCCGTTTTCTTTTACATACCAAATTACAGGTTCCGATTCGATCATTTCGGACGTGGTTATCGCGATTTTCTCAGTGTAAAAGCCCGTCCAAGCATGCCCAAAAAGCCCATGAATCACGTGGGGTCCACGGCAAAAGAGGCCATGAGTCAGCACAAAAGCATATTAGCGATTGCGTTACATGTACTAATGGGTGCGATCATACCAGCACTAATGCACCGGATCCCATCAGAACTCCGCAGTGAAGCGTGCTTGGGCGAGATTAGTACTAGGATGGGTGACCTCCCGGGAAGTCCTCGTGTTGCACCCTTTTTTTTTGGTTTTTTCTTTTGCTTCTTTCTTTTTCTTCCGTTTTCGAAAAAAACATCGTACCTTTGGAACGACGTAACTTCTGGACCGTATGGAACCACGCCGCCGTCAGCACCTTTTCGGAAAGCCCCAAGAGTGCTCTTCGGCTTGCCCAAGGTCTTAAGACCATGGGTGAGTTTTAAAATCCCCAAATTCCGCTGTTTAGACCCTTTTCTGGGCTGTTTTCTTTTACATACATAATTACAGGTTCCGATTCGATCATTTCGGACGTGGTTATCGCGATTTTCTCAGTGTAAAAGCCCGTCCAAGCATGCCCAAAAAGCCCATGAATCAAGTGGGGTCCACGGCAAAAGAGGCCATGAGTCAGCGCAAAAGCATATTAGCGATTGCGTTACATGAAGTAACGGGTGCGATCATACCAGCACTAATGCACCGGATCCCATCAGAACTCCGCAGTTAAGCGTGCTTGGCGAGAGTAGTACTAGGATGGGTGACCTCCCGGGAAGTCCTCGTGTTGCACCCCTTTTTTTGGTTTTTTCTTTTGCTTCTTTCTTTTTCTTCCGTTTTCGAAAAAAACATCGTACCTTTGGAACGACGTAACTTCTGGACCGTATGGAACCACGCCGCCGTCAGCACCTTTTCGGAAAGCCCCAAGAGTGCTCTTCGGCTTGCCCAAGGTCTTAAGACCATGGGTGAGTTTTAAAATCCCCAAATTCCGCTGTTTAGACCCTTTTCTGGGCCGTTTTCTTTTACATACCAAATTACAGGTTCCGATTCGATCATTTCGGACGTGGTTATCGCGATTTTCTCAGTGTAAAAGCCCGTCCAAGCATGCCCAAAAAGCCCATGAATCAAGTGGGGTCCACGGCAAAAGAGGCCATGAGTCAGCGCAAAAGCATATTAGCGATTGCGTTACATGAAGTAACGGGTGCGATCATACCAGCACTAATGCACCGGATCCCATCAGAACTCCGCAGTTAAGCGTGCTTGGGCGAGAGTAGTACTAGGATGGGTGACCTCCCGGGAAGTCCTCGTGTTGCACCCCTTTTTTTAGTTTTTTCTTTTGCTTCTTTCTTTTTATTTGTACCTTTGGAACGACGTAACTTCTGGACCGTATGGAACCACGCCGCCGTCAGCACCTTTTCGGAAAGCCCCAAGAGTGCTCTTCGGCTTGCCCAAGGTCTTAAGACCATGGGTGAGTTTTAAAATCCCCAAATTCCGCTGTTTAGACCCTTTTCTGGGCCGTTTTCTTTTACATACCAAATTACAGGTTCCGATTCGATCATTTCGGACGTGGTTATCGCGATTTTCTCAGTGTAAAAGCCCGTCCAAGCATGCCCAAAAAGCCCATGAATCAAGTGGGGTCCACGGCAAAAGAGGCCATGAGTCAGCGCAAAAGCATATTAGCGATTGCGTTACATGAAGTAACGGGTGCGATCATACCAGCACTAATGCACCGGATCCCATCAGAACTCCGCAGTTAAGCGTGCTTGGGCGAGAGTAGTACTAGGATGGGTGACCTCCCGGGAAGTCCTCGTGTTGCACCCCTTTTTTTAGTTTTTTCTTTTGCTTCTTTCTTTTTCTTCGTACCTTTGGAACGACGTAACTTCTGGACCGTATGGAACCACGCCGCCGTCAGCACCTTTTCGGAAAGCCCCAAGAGTGCTCTTCGGCTTGCCCAAGGTCTTAAGACCATGGGTGAGTTTTAAAATCCCCAAATTCCGCTGTTTAGACCCTTTTCTGGGCCGTTTTCTTTTACATACCAAATTACAGGTTCCGATTCGATCATTTCGGACGTTGTTATCGCAATTTTCTCAGTGTAAAAGCCCGTCCAAGCATGCCCAAAAAGCCCATGAATCAAGTGGGGTCCACGGCAAAAGAGGCCATGAGTCAGCGCAAAAGCATATTAGCGATTGCGTTACATGAAGTAACGGGTGCGATCATACCAGCACTAATGCACCGGATCCCATCAGAACTCCGCAGTGAAGCGTGCTTGGGCGAGAGTAGTACTAGGATGGGTGACCTCCCGGGAAGTCCTCGTGTTGTACCCCTTTTTTTAGTTTTTTCTTTTGCTTCTTTCTTTTTCTTCGTACCTTTGGAACGACGTAACTTCTGGACCGTATGGAACCACGCCGCCGTCAGCACCTTTTCGGAAAGCCCCAAGAGTGCTCTTCGGCTTGCCCAAGGTCTTAAGACCATGGGTGAGTTTTAAAATCCCCAAATTCCGCTGTTTAGATCCTTTTCTGGGCCGTTTTCTTTTACATACCAAATTACAGGTTCCGATTCGATCATTTCGGACGTGGTTATCGCGATTTTCTCAGTGTAAAAGCCCGTCCAAGCATGCCCAAAAAGCCCATGAATCAAGTGGGGTCCACGGCAAAAGAGGCCATGAGTCAGCGCAAAAGCATATTAGCGATTGCGTTACATGAAGTAACGGGTGCGATCATACCAGCACTAATGCACCGGATCCCATCAGAACTCCGCAGTTAAGCGTGCTTGGCGAGAGTAGTACTAGGATGGGTGACCTCCCGGGAAGTCCTCGTGTTGCACCCCTTTTTTTGGTTTTTTCTTTTGCTTCTTTCTTTTTCTTCCGTTTTCGAAAAAAACATCGTACCTTTGGAACGATGTAACTTCTGGACCGTATGGAACCACGCCGCCGTCAGCACCTTTTCGGAAAGCCCCAAGAGTGCTCTTCGGCTTGCCCAAGGTCTTAAGACCATGGGTGAGTTTTAAAATCCCCAAATTCCGCTGTTTAGACCCTTTTCTGGGCCGTTTTCTTTTACATACCAAATTACAGGTTCCGATTCGATCATTTCGGACGTGGTTATCGCGATTTTCTCAGTGTAAAAGCCCGTCCAAGCATGCCCAAAAAGCCCATGAATCAAGTGGGGTCCACGGCAAAAGAGGCCATGAGTCAGCGCAAAAGCATATTAGCGATTGCGTTACATGAAGTAACGGGTGCGATCATACCAGCACTAATGCACCGGATCCCATCAGAACTCCGCAGTTAAGCGTGCTTGGGCGAGAGTAGTACTAGGATGGGTGACCTCCCGGGAAGTCCTCGTGTTGCACCCCTTTTTTTAGTTTTTTCTTTTGCTTCTTTCTTTTTATTTGTACCTTTGGAACGACGTAACTTCTGGACCGTATGGAACCACGCCGCCGTCAGCACCTTTTCGGAAAGCCCCAAGAGTGCTCTTCGGCTTGCCCAAGGTCTTAAGACCATGGGTGAGTTTTAAAATCCCCAAATTCCGCTGTTTAGACCCTTTTCTGGGCCGTTTTCTTTTACATACCAAATTACAGGTTCCGATTCGATCATTTCGGACGTGGTTATCGCGATTTTCTCAGTGTAAAAGCCCGTCCAAGCATGCCCAAAAAGCCCATGAATCAAGTGGGGTCCACGGCAAAAGAGGCCATGAGTCAGCGCAAAAGCATATTAGCGATTGCGTTACATGTACTAATGGGTGCGATCATACCAGCACTAATGCACCGGATCCCATCAGAACTCCGCAGTTAAGCGTGCTTGGGCGAGAGTAGTACTAGGATGGGTGACCTCCCGGGAAGTCCTCGTGTTGCATCCTTTTTTTTGGTTTTTTCTTTTGCTTCTTTCTTTTTCTTCCGTCTTCGAAAAAAACATCGTACCTTTGGAACGACGTAACTTCTGGACCGTATGGAACCACGCCGCCGTCAGCACCTTTTCGGAAAGCCCCAAGAGTGCTCTTCGGCTTGCCCAAGGTCTTAAGACCATGGGTGAGTTTTAAAATCCCCAAATTCCGCTGTTTAGACCCTTTTCTGGGCCGTTTTCTTTTACATACCAAATTACAGGTTCCGATTCGATCATTTCGGACGTGGTTATCGCGATTTTCTCAGTGTAAAAGCCCGTCCAAGCATGCCCAAAAAGCCCATGAATCAAGTGGGGTCCACGGCAAAAGAGGCCATGAGTCAGCGCAAAAGCATATTAGCGATTGCGTTACATGAAGTAACGGGTGCGATCATACCAGCACTAATGCACCGGATCCCATCAGAACTCCGCAGTTAAGCGTGCTTGGGCGAGAGTAGTACTAGGATGGGTGACCTCCCGGGAAGTCCTCGTGTTGCACCCCTTTTTTTAGTTTTTTCTTTTGCTTCTTTCTTTTTCTTCGTACCTTTGGAACGACGTAACTTCTGGACCGTATGGAACCACGCCGCCGTCAGCACCTTTTCGGAAAGCCCCAAGAGTGCTCTTCGGCTTGCCCAAGGTCTTAAGACCATGGGTGAGTTTTAAAATCCCCAAATTCCGCTGTTTAGACCCTTTTCTGGGCCGTTTTCTTTTACATACCAAATTACAGGTTCCGATTCGATCATTTCGGACGTGGTTATCGCGATTTTCTCAGTGTAAAAGCCCGTCCAAGCATGCCCAAAAAGCCCATGAATCAAGTGGGGTCCACGGCAAAAGAGGCCATGAGTCAGCGCAAAAGCATATTAGCGATTGCGTTACATGAAGTAACGGGTGCGATCATACCAGCACTAATGCACCGGATCCCATCAGAACTCCGCAGTTAAGCGTGCTTGGGCGAGAGTAGTACTAGGATGGGTGACCTCCCGGGAAGTCCTCGTGTTGTACCCCTTTTTTTAGTTTTTTCTTTTGCTTCTTTCTTTTTCTTCGTACCTTTGGAACGACGTAACTTCTGGACCGTATGGAACCACGCCGCCGTCAGCACCTTTTCGGAAAGCCCCAAGAGTGCTCTTCGGCTTGCCCAAGGTCTTAAGACCATGGGTGAGTTTTAAAATCCCCAAATTCCGCTGTTTAGACCCTTTTCTGGGCCGTTTTCTTTTACATACCAAATTACAGGTTCCGATTCGATCATTTCGGACGTGGTTATCGCGATTTTCTCAGTGTAAAAGCCCGTCCAAGCATGCCCAAAAAGCCCATGAATCAAGTGGGGTCCACGGCAAAAGAGGCCATGAGTCAGCGCAAAAGCATATTAGCGATTGCGTTACATGAAGTAACGGGTGCGATCATACCAGCACTAATGCACCGGATCCCATCAGAACTCCGCAGTTAAGCGTGCTTGGGCGAGAGTAGTACTAGGATGGGTGACCTCCCGGGAAGTCCTCGTGTTGCACCCCTTTTTTTGTTTTTTCTTTTGCTTCTTTCTTTTTATTCGTACCTTTGGAACGACGTAACTTCTGGACCGTATGGAACCACGCCGCCGTCAGCACCTTTTCGGAAAGCCCCAAGAGTGCTCTTCGGCTTGCCCAAGGTCTTAAGACCATGGGTGAGTTTTAAAATCCCCAAATTCCGCTGTTTAGACCCTTTTCTGGGCCGTTTTCTTTTACATACCAAATTACAGGTTCCGATTCGATCATTTCGGACGTGGTTATCGCGATTTTCTCAGTGTAAAAGCCCGTCCAAGCATGCCCAAAAAGCCCATGAATCAAGTGGGGTCCACGGCAAAAGAGGCCATGAGTCAGCGCAAAAGCATATTAGCGATTGCGTTACATGAAGTAACGGGTGCGATCATACCAGCACTAATGCACCGGATCCCATCAGAACTCCGCAGTTAAGCGTGCTTGGCGAGAGTAGTACTAGGATGGGTGACCTCCCGGGAAGTCCTCGTGTTGCACCCCTTTTTTTGGTTTTTTCTTTTGCTTCTTTCTTTTTCTTCCGTTTTCGAAAAAAACATCGTACCTTTGGAACGACGTAACTTCTGGACCGTATGGAACCACGCCGCCGTCAGCACCTTTTCGGAAAGCCCCAAGAGTGCTCTTCGGCTTGCCCAAGGTCTTAAGACCATGGGTGAGTTTTAAAATCCCCAAATTCCGCTGTTTAGACCCTTTTCTGGGCCGTTTTCTTTTACATACCAAATTACAGGTTCCGATTCGATCATTTCGGACGTGGTTATCGCGATTTTCTCAGTGTAAAAGCCCGTCCAAGCATGCCCAAAAAGCCCATGAATCAAGTGGGGTCCACGGCAAAAGAGGCCATGAGTCAGCGCAAAAGCATATTAGCGATTGCGTTACATGAACTAACGGGTGCGATCATACCAGCACTAATGCACCGGATCCCATCAGAACTCCGCAGTTAAGCGTGCTTGGGCGAGAGTAGTACTAGGATGGGTGACCTCCCGGGAAGTCCTCGTGTTGCACCCCTTTTTTTAGTTTTTTCTTTTGCTTCTTTCTTTTTATTTGTACCTTTGGAACGACGTAACTTCTGGACCGTATGGAACCACGCCGCCGTCAGCACCTTTTCGGAAAGCCCCAAGAGTGCTCTTCGGCTTGCCCAAGGTCTTAAGACCATGGGTGAGTTTTAAAATCCCCAAATTCCGCTGTTTAGACCCTTTTCTGGGCCGTTTTCTTTTACATACCAAATTACAGGTTCCGATTCGATCATTTCGGACGTGGTTATCGCGATTTTCTCAGTGTAAAAGCCCGTCCAAGCATGCCCAAAAAGCCCATGAATCAAGTGGGGTCCACGGCAAAAGAGGCCATGAGTCAGCGCAAAAGCATATTAGCGATTGCGTTACATGTACTAATGGGTGCGATCATACCAGCACTAATGCACCGGATCCCATCAGAACTCCGCAGTGAAGCGTGCTTGGGCGAGAGTAGTACTAGGATGGGTGACCTCCCGGGAAGTCCTCGTGTTGCACCCCTTTTTTTTGGTTTTTTCTTTTGCTTCTTTCTTTTTCTTCCGTCTTCGAAAAAAACATCGTACCTTTGGAACGACGTAACTTCTGGACCGTATGGAACCACGCCGCCGTCAGCACCTTTTCGGAAAGCCCCAAGAGTGCTCTTCGGCTTGCCCAAGGTCTTAAGACCATGGGTGAGTTTTAAAATCCCCAAATTCCGCTGTTTAGACCCTTTTCTGGGCCGTTTTCTTTTACATACCAAATTACAGGTTCCGATTCGATCATTTCGGACGTGGTTATCGCGATTTTCTCAGTGTAAAAGCCCGTCCAAGCATGCCCAAAAAGCCCATGAATCAAGTGGGGTCCACGGCAAAAGAGGCCATGAGTCAGCGCAAAAGCATATTAGCGATTGCGTTACATGAAGTAACGGGTGCGATCATACCAGCACTAATGCACCGGATCCCATCAGAACTCCGCAGTTAAGCGTGCTTGGGCGAGAGTAGTACTAGGATGGGTGACCTCCCGGGAAGTCCTCGTGTTGCACCCCTTTTTTTGGTTTTTTCTTTTGCTTCTTTCTTTTTCTTCCGTCTTCGAAAAAACATCGTACCTTTGGAACGACGTAACTTCTGGACCGTATGGAACCACGCCGCCGTCAGCACCTTTTCGGAAAGCCCCAAGAGTGCTCTTCGGCTTGCCCAAGGTCTTAAGACCATGGGTGAGTTTTAAAATCCCCAAATTCCGCTGTTTAGACCCTTTTCTGGGCCGTTTTCTTTTACATACCAAATTACAGGTTCCGATTCGATCATTTCGGACGTGGTTATTGCGATTTTCTCAGTGTAAAAGCCCGTCCAAGCATGCCCAAAAAGCCCATGAATCAAGTGGGGTCCACGGCAAAAGAGGCCATGAGTCAGCGCAAAAGCATATTAGCGATTGCGTTACATGAAGTAACGGGTGCGATCATACCAGCACTAATGCACCGGATCCCATCAGAACTCCGCAGTTAAGCGTGCTTGGGCGAGAGTAGTACTAGGATGGGTGACCTCCCGGGAAGTCCTCGTGTTGCACCCCTTTTTTTGGTTTTTTCTTTTGCTTCTTTCTTTTTCTTCCGTTTTCGAAAAAAACATCGTACCTTTGGAACGACGTAACTTCTGGACCGTATGGAACCACGCCGCCGTCAGCACCTTTTCGGAAAGCCCCAAGAGTGCTCTTCGGCTTGCCCAAGGTCTTAAGACCATGGGTGAGTTTTAAAATCCCCAAATTCCGCTGTTTAGACCCTTTTCTGGGCCGTTTTCTTTTACATACCAAATTACAGGTTCCGATTCGATCATTTCGGACGTGGTTATCGCGATTTTCTCAGTGTAAAAGCCCGTCCAAGCATGCCCAAAAAGCCCATGAATCAAGTGGGGTCCACGGCAAAAGAGGCCATGAGTCAGCGCAAAAGCATATTAGCGATTGCGTTACATGAAGTAACGGGTGCGATCATACCAGCACTAATGCACCGGATCCCATCAGAACTCCGCAGTTAAGCGTGCTTGGCGAGAGTAGTACTAGGATGGGTGACCTCCCGGGAAGTCCTCGTGTTGCACCCCTTTTTTTGGTTTTTTCTTTTGCTTCTTTCTTTTTCTTCCGTTTTCGAAAAAAACATCGTACCTTTGGAACGACGTAACTTCTGGACCGTATGGAACCACGCCGCCGTCAGCACCTTTTCGGAAAGCCCCAAGAGTGCTCTTCGGCTTGCCCAAGGTCTTAAGACCATGGGCGAGTTTTAAAATCCCCAAATTCCGCTGTTTAGACCCTTTTCTGGGCCATTTTCTTTTACATACCAAATTACAGGTTCCGATTCGATCATTTCGGACGTTGTTATCGCAATTTTCTCAGTGTAAAAGCCCGTCCAAGCATGCCCAAAAAGCCCATGAATCAAGTGGGGTCCACGGCAAAAGAGGCCATGAGTCAGCGCAAAAGCATATTAGCGATTGCGTTACATGAAGTAACGGGTGCGATCATACCAGCACTAATGCACCGGATCCCATCAGAACTCCGCAGTTAAGCGTGCTTGGGCGAGAGTAGTACTAGGATGGGTGACCTCCCGGGAAGTCCTCGTGTTGTACCCCTTTTTTTAGTTTTTTCTTTTGCTTCTTTCTTTTTCTTCGTACCTTTGGAACGACGTAACTTCTGGACCGTATGGAACCACGCCGCCGTCAGCACCTTTTCGGAAAGCCCCAAGAGTGCTCTTCGGCTTGCCCAAGGTCTTAAGACCATGGGTGAGTTTTAAAATCCCCAAATTCCGCTGTTTAGACCCTTTTCTGGGCCGTTTTCTTTTACATACCAAATTACAGGTTCCGATTCGATCATTTCGGACGTGGTTATCGCGATTTTCTCAGTGTAAAAGCCCGTCCAAGCATGCCCAAAAAGCCCATGAATCAAGTGGGGTCCACGGCAAAAGAGGCCATGAGTCAGCGCAAAAGCATATTAGCGATTGCGTTACATGTACTAATGGGTGCGATCATACCAGCACTAATGCACCGGATCCCATCAGAACTCCGCAGTGAAGCGTGCTTGGGCGAGAGTAGTACTAGGATGGGTGACCTCCCGGGAAGTCCTCGTGTTGCACCCTTTTTTTTTGGTTTTTTCTTTTGCTTCTTTCTTTTTCTTCCGTCTTCGAAAAAAACATCGTACCTTTGGAACGACGTAACTTCTGGACCGTATGGAACCACGCCGCCGTCAGCACCTTTTCGGAAAGCCCCAAGAGTGCTCTTCGGCTTGCCCAAGGTCTTAAGACCATGGGTGAGTTTTAAAATCCCCAAATTCCGCTGTTTAGACCCTTTTTTGGGTCGTTTTCTTTTACATACTAAATTACAGGTTCCGATTCGATCATTTCGGACGTGGTTATCGCGATTTTCTCAGTGTAAAAGCCCGTCCAAGCATGCCCAAAAAGCCCATGAATCAAGTGGGGTCCACGGCAAAAGAGGCCATGAGTCAGCGCAAAAGCATATTAGCGATTGCGTTACATGAAGTAACGGGTGCGATCATACCAGCACTAATGCACCGGATCCCATCAGAACTCCGCAGTTAAGCGTGCTTTGGCGAGAGTAGTACTAGGATGGGTGACCTCCCGGGAAGTCCTCGTGTTGCACCCCTTTTTTTTGGTTTTTTCTTTTGCTTCTTTCTTTTTCTTCCGTTTTCGAAAAAAACATCGTACCTTTGGAACGACGTAACTTCTGGACCGTATGGAACCACGCCGCCGTCAGCACCTTTTCGGAAAGCCCCAAGAGTGCTCTTCGGCTTGCCCAAGGTCTTAAGACCATGGGTGAGTTTTAAAATCCCCAAATTCCGCTGTTTAGACCCTTTTCTGAGCCGTTTTCTTTTACATACCAAATTACAGGTTCCGATTCGATCATTTCGGACGTGGTTATCGCGATTTTCTCAGTGTAAAAGCCCGTCCAAGCATGCCCAAAAAGCCCATGAATCAAGTGGGGTCCACGGCAAAAGAGGCCATGAGTCAGCGCAAAAGCATATTAGCGATTGCGTTACATGAAGTAACGGGTGCGATCATACCAGCACTAATGCACCGGATCCCATCAGAACTCCGCAGTTAAGCGTGCTTGGGCGAGAGTAGTACTAGGATGGGTGACCTCCCGGGAAGTCCTCGTGTTGCACCCCTTTTTTTTGGTTTTTTCTTTTGCTTCTTTCTTTTTCTTCCGTTTTCGAAAAAAACATCGTACCTTTGGAACGACGTAACTTCTGGACCGTATGGAACCACGCCGCCGTCAGCACCTTTTCGGAAAGCCCCAAGAGTGCTCTTCGGCTTGCCCAAGGTCTTAAGACCATGGGTGAGTTTTAAAATCCCCAAATTCCGCTGTTTAGACCCTTTTCTGGGCCGTTTTCTTTTACATACCAAATTACAGGTTCCGATTCGATCATTTCGGACGTGGTTATCGCGATTTTCTCAGTGTAAAAGCCCGTCCAAGCATGCCCAAAAAGCCCATGAATCAAGTGGGGTCCACGGCAAAAGAGGCCATGAGTCAGCGCAAAAGCATATTAGCGATTGCGTTACATGAAGTAACGGGTGCGATCATACCAGCACTAATGCACCGGATCCCATCAGAACTCCGCAGTTAAGCGTGCTTGGGCGAGAGTAGTACTAGGATGGGTGACCTCCCGGGAAGTCCTCGTGTTGTACCCCTTTTTTTAGTTTTTTCTTTTGCTTCTTTCTTTTTCTTCGTACCTTTGGAACGACGTAACTTCTGGACCGTATGGAACCACGCCGCCGTCAGCACCTTTTCGGAAAGCCCCAAGAGTGCTCTTCGGCTTGCCCAAGGTCTTAAGACCATGGGTGAGTTTTAAAATCCCCAAATTCCGCTGTTTAGACCCTTTTCTGGGCCGTTTTCTTTTACATACCAAATTACAGGTTCCGATTCGATCATTTCGGACGTGGTTATTGCGATTTTCTCAGTGTAAAAGCCCGTCCAAGCATGCCCAAAAAGCCCATGAATCAAGTGGGGTCCACGGCAAAAGAGGCCATGAGTCAGCGCAAAAGCATATTAGCGATTGCGTTACATGAAGTAACGGGTGCGATCATACCAGCACTAATGCACCGGATCCCATCAGAACTCCGCAGTTAAGCGTGCTTGGGCGAGAGTAGTACTAGGATGGGTGACCTCCCGGGAAGTCCTCGTGTTGTACCCCTTTTTTTAGTTTTTTCTTTTGCTTCTTTCTTTTTCTTCGTACCTTTGGAACGACGTAACTTCTGGACCGTATGGAACCACGCCGCCGTCAGCACCTTTTCGGAAAGCCCCAAGAGTGCTCTTCGGCTTGCCCAAGGTCTTAAGACCATGGGTGAGTTTTAAAATCCCCAAATTCCGCTGTTTAGACCCTTTTCTGGGCCGTTTTCTTTTACATACCAAATTACAGGTTCCGATTCGATCATTTCGGACGTGGTTATCGCGATTTTCTCAGTGTAAAAGCCCGTCCAAGCATGCCCAAAAAGCCCATGAATCAAGTGGGGTCCACGGCAAAAGAGGCCATGAGTCAGCGCAAAAGCATATTAGCGATTGCGTTACATGAAGTAATGGGTGCGATCATACCAGCACTAATACACCGGATCCCATCAGAACTCCGCAGTTAAGCGTGCTTGGGCGAGAGTAGTACTAGGATGGGTGACCTCCCGGGAAGTCCTTGTGTTGCACCCCTTTTTTTTGGTTTTTTCTTTTGCTTCTTTCTTTTTCTTCCGTTTTCGAAAAAAACATCGTACCTTTGGAACGATGTAACTTCTGGACCGTATGGAATCACGCCGCCGTCAGAACCTTTTCGGAAAGCCCCAAGAGTGCTCTTCGGCTTGCCCAAGGTCTTAAGACCATGGGTGAGTTTTAAAATCCCCAAATTCCGCTGTTTAGACCCTTTTCTGGGCCATTTTCTTTTACATACCAAATTACAGGTTCCGATTCGATCATTTCGGACGTTGTTATCGCAATTTTCTCAGTGTAAAAGCCCGTCCAAGCATGCCTAAAAAGCCCATGAATCAAGTGGGGTCCACGGCAAAAGAGGCCATGAGTCAGCGCAAAAGCATATTAGCGATTGCGTTACATGTACTAATGGGTGCGATCATACCAGCACTAATGCACCGGATCCCATCAGAACTCCGCAGTTAAGCGTGCTTGGGCGAGAGTAGTACTAGGATGGGTGACCTCCCGGGAAGTCCTCGTGTTGCACCCCTTTTTTTTGGTTTTTTCTTTTGCTTCTTTCTTTTTCTTCCGTTTTCGAAAAAAACATCGTACCTTTGGAACGATGTAACTTCTGGACCGTATGGAATCACGCCGCCGTCAGAACCTTTTCGGAAAGCCCCAAGAGTGCTCTTCGGCTTGCCCAAGGTCTTAAGACCATGGGTGAGTTTTAAAATCCCCAAATTCCGCTGTTTAGACCCTTTTCTGGGCCGTTTTCTTTTACATACCAAATTACAGGTTCCGATTCGATCATTTCGGACGTGGTTATCGCGATTTTCTCAGTGTAAAAGCCCGTCCAAGCATGCCCAAAAAGCCCATGAATCAAGTGGGGTCCACGGCAAAAGAGGCCATGAGTCAGCGCAAAAGCATATTAGCGATTGCGTTACATGTACTAACGGGTGCGATCATACCAGCACTAATGCACCGGATCCCATCAGAACTCCGCAGTTAAGCGTGCTTGGGCGAGAGTAGTACTAGGATGGGTGACCTCCCGGGAAGTCCTCGTGTTGCACCCTTTTTTTTGGTTTTTTCTTTTGCTTCTTTCTTTTTCTTCCGTCTTCGAAAAAAACATCGTACCTTTGGAACGACGTAACTTCTGGACCGTATGGAACCACGCCGCCGTCAGCACCTTTTCGGAAAGCCCCAAGAGTGCTCTTCGGCTTGCCCAAGGTCTTAAGACCATGGGTGAGTTTTAAAATCCCCAAATTCCGCTGTTTAGACCCTTTTCTGGGCCGTTTTCTTTTACATACCAAATTACAGGTTCCGATTCGATCATTTCGGACGTGGTTATCGCGATTTTCTCAGTGTAAAAGCCCGTCCAAGCATGCCTAAAAAGCCCATGAATCAAGTGGGGTCCACGGCAAAAGAGGCCATGAGTCAGCGCAAAAGCATATTAGCGATTGCGTTACATGAAGTAACGGGTGCGATCATACCAGCACTAATGCACCGGATCCCATCAGAACTCCGCAGTTAAGCGTGCTTGGGCGAGAGTAGTACTAGGATGGGTGACCTCCCGGGAAGTCCTCGTGTTGCACCCCTTTTTTTGGTTTTTTCTTTTGCTTCTTTCTTTTTCTTCCGTTTTCGAAAAAAACATCGTACCTTTGGAACGATGTAACTTCTGGACCGTATGGAACCACGCCGCCGTCAGCACCTTTTCAGAAAGCCCCAAGAGTGCTCTTCGGCTTGCCCAAGGTCTTAAGACCATGGGTGAGTTTTAAAATCCCCAAATTCCGCTGTTTAGACCCTTTTCTGGGCCGTTTTCTTTTACATACCAAATTACAGGTTCCGATTCGATCATTTCGGACGTGGTTATCGCGATTTTCTCAGTGTAAAAGCCCGTCCAAGCATGCCCAAAAAGCCCATGAATCAAGTGGGGTCCACGGCAAAAGAGGCCATGAGTCAGCGCAAAAGCATATTAGCGATTGCGTTACATGAAGTAACGGGTGCGATCATACCAGCACTAATGCACCGGATCCCATCAGAACTCCGCAGTTAAGCGTGCTTGGGCGAGAGTAGTACTAGGATGGGTGACCTCCCGGGAAGTCCTCGTGTTGCACCCTTTTTTTTGTTTTTTCTTTTGCTTCTTTCTTTTTATTTGTACCTTTGGAACGACGTAACTTCTGGACCGTATGGAACCACGCCGCCGTCAGCACCTTTTCGGAAAGCCCCAAGAGTGCTCTTCGGCTTGCCCAAGGTCTTAAGACCATGGGTGAGTTTTAAAATCCCCAAATTCCGCTGTTTAGACCCTTTTCTGGGCCGTTTTCTTTTACATACCAAATTACAGGTTCCGATTCGATCATTTCGGACGTGGTTATCGCGATTTTCTCAGTGTAAAAGCCCGTCCAAGCATGCCCAAAAAGCCCATGAATCAAGTGGGGTCCACGGCAAAAGAGGCCATGAGTCAGCGCAAAAGCATATTAGCGATTGCGTTACATGTAGTAACGGGTGCGATCATACCAGCACTAATGCACCGGATCCCATCAGAACTCCGCAGTGAAGCGTGCTTGGGCGAGAGTAGTACTAGGATGGGTGACCTCCCGGGAAGTCCTCGTGTTGCACCCCTTTTTTTGGTTTTTTCTTTTGCTTCTTTCTTTTTCTTCCGTCTTCGAAAAAAACATCGTACCTTTGGAACGACGTAACTTCTGGACCGTATGGAACCACGCCGCCGTCAGCACCTTTTCGGAAAGCCCCAAGAGTGCTCTTCGGCTTGCCCAAGGTCTTAAGACCATGGGTGAGTTTTAAAATCCCCAAATTCCGCTGTTTAGACCCTTTTTCGGGTCGTTTTCTTTTACATACTAAATTACAGGTTCTGATTCGATCATTTCGGACGTGGTTATTGCGATTTTCTCATTGTAAAATCCCGTCCAAGCATGCCCAAAAAGCCCATGAATCAAGTGGGGTCCACGGCAAAAGAGGCCATGAGTCAGCGCAAAAGCATATTAGCGATTGCGTTACATGAAGTAAAGGGTGCGATCATACCAGCAATAATGCACTGGATCCCATCAGAACTCCGCAGTTAAGCGTGCTTGGGCGAGAGTAGTACTAGGATGGGTGACCTCCCGGGAAGTCCTCGTGTTGCACCTTTTTTTTTGGTTTTTTCTTTTGCTTCTTTCTTTTTCTTCCGTCTTCGAAAATAACATCGTACCTTTGGAACGACGTAACTTCTGGACCGTATGGAACCACGCCGCCGTCAGCACCTTTTCGGAAAGCCCCAAGAGTGCTCTTCGGCTTGCCCAAGGTCTTAAGACCATGGGTACGTTTTAAAATCCCCAAATTCCGCTGTTTAGACCCTTTTCTGGGCCGTTTTCTTTTACATACCAAATTACAGGTTCCGATTCGATCATTTCGGACGTTGTTATCGCAATTTTCTCAGTATAAAAGCCCGTCCAAGCATGCCCAAAAAGCCCATGAATCAAGTGGGGTCCACGGCAAAAGAGGCCATGAGTCAGCGCAAAAGCATATTAGCGATTGCGTTACATGAAGTAAAGGGTGCGATCATACCAGCAATAATGCACTGGATCCCATCAGAACTCCGCAGTTAAGCGTGCTTGGGCGAGAGTAGTACTAGGATGGGTGACCTCCCGGGAAGTCCTCGTGTTGCACCTTTTTTTTTAGTTTTTTCTTTTGCTTCTTTCTTTTTATTTATACCTTTGGAACGACGTAACTTCTGGACCGTATGGAACCACGCCGCCGTCAGCACCTTTTCGGAAAGCCCCAAGAGTGCTCTTCGGCTTGCCCAAGGTCTTAAGACCATGGGTGAGTTTTAAAATCCCCAAATTCCGCTGTTTAGACCCTTTTCTGGGCCGTTTTCTTTTACATACCAAATTACAGGTTCCGATTCGATCATTTCGGACGTGGTTATCGCGATTTTCTCAGTGTAAAAGCCCGTCCAAGCATGCCCAAAAAGCCCATGAATCAAGTGGGGTCCACGGCAAAAGAGGCCATGAGTCAGCGCAAAAGCATATTAGCGATTGCGTTACATGAAGTAATGGGTGCGATCATACCAGCACTAATGCACCGGATCCCATCAGAACTCCGCAGTGAAGCGTGCTTGGGCGAGAGTAGTACTAGGATGGGTGACCTCCCGGGAAGTCCTCGTGTTGCACCCCTTTTTTTGGTTTTTTCTTTTGCTTCTTTCTTTTTCTTCCGTCTTCGAAAAAAACATCGTACCTTTGGAACGACGTAACTTCTGGACCGTATGGAACCACGCCGCCGTCAGCACCTTTTCGGAAAGCCCCAAGAGTGCTCTTCGGCTTGCCCAAGGCCTTAAGACCATGGGTGAGTTTTAAAATCCCCAAATTCCGCTGTTTAGACCCTTTTCTGGGCCGTTTTCTTTTACATACCAAATTACAGGTTCCGATTCGATCATTTCGGACGTGGTTATCGCGATTTTCTCAGTGTAAAAGCCCGTCCAAGCATGCCCAAAAAGCCCATGAATCAAGTGGGGTCCACGGCAAAAGAGGCCATGAGTCAGCGCAAAAGCATATTAGCGATTGCGTTACATGAAGTAATGGGTGCGATCATACCAGCACTAATGCACCGGATCCCATCAGAACTCCGCAGTTAAGCGTGCTTGGGCGAGAGTAGTACTAGGATGGGTGACCTCCCGGGAAGTCCTCGTGTTGCACCCCTTTTTTTAGTTTTTTCTTTTGCTTCTTTCTTTTTATTTGTACCTTTGGAACGACGTAACTTCTGGACCGTATGGAACCACGCCGCCGTCAGCACCTTTTCGGAAAGCCCCAAGAGTGCTCTTCGGCTTGCCCAAGGTCTTAAGACCATGGGTGAGTTTTAAAATCCCCAAATTCCGCTGTTTAGACCCTTTTCTGGGCCGTTTTCTTTTACATACCAAATTACAGGTTCCGATTCGATCATTTCGGACGTGGTTATCGCAATTTTCTCAGTGTAAAAGCCCGTCCAAGCATGCCCAAAAAGCCCATGAATCAAGTGGGGTCCACGGTAAAAGAGGCTATGAGTCAGCGCAAAAGCATATTAGCGATTGCGTTACATGAAGTTATGGGTGCGATCATACCAGCACTAATGCACCGGATCCCATCAGAACTCCGCAGTTGAGCGTGCTTGGGCGAGAGTAGTACTAGGATGGGTGACCTCCCGGGAAGTCCTCGTGTTGCACCCCTTTTTTTAGTTTTTTCTTTTGCTTCTTTCTTTTTATTTGTACATTTGGAACGATGTAACTTCTGGACCGTATGGAACCACGCCGCCGTCAGCACCTTTTCGGAAAGCCCCAAGAGTGCTCTTCGGCTTGCCCAAGGTCTTAAGACCATGGGTGAGTTTTAAAATCCCCAAATTCCGCTGTTTAGACCCTTTTCTGGGCTGTTTTCTTTTACATACTAAATTACAGGTTCCTATTCGATCATTTCGGACGTGGTTATTGCGATTTTCTCATTGTAAAAGCCTGTCCAAGCATGCCCAAAAAGCCCATGAATCAAGTGAGGTCCACGGCAAAAGAGGCCATGAGTCAGCGCAAAAGCATATTAGCGATTGCGTTACATGTATTAATGGGTGCGATCATACCAGCACTAATGCACCAGATCCCATCAGAACTCCGCAGTGAAGCGTGCTTGGGCGAGAGTAGTACTAGGATGGGTGACCTCCCGGGAAGTCCTCGTGTTGCACCCCTTTTTTTTGGTTTTTTCTTTTTTCTTTTTTTTTTTCTTCCGTTTTTGAAAAAAACATCGTACCTTTGGAACGACGTAACTTCTGGACCGTATGGAACCACGCCGCCGTCAGCACCTTTTCGGAAAGCCCCAAGAGTGCTCTTCGGCTTGCCCAAGGTCTTAAGACCATGGGTGAGTTTTAAAATCCCCAAATTCCGCTGTTTAGACCCTTTTCTGGGCCGTTTTCTTTTACATACCAAATTACAGGTTCCGATTCGATCATTTCGGACATGGTTATCACAATTTTCTCAGTGTAAAAGCCCGTCCAAGCATGCCCAAAAAGCCCATGAATCAAGTGGGGTCCACGGCAAAAGAGGCCATGAGTCAGCGCAAAAGCATATTAGCGATTGCGTTACATGAAGTAACGGGTGCGATCATACCAGCACTAATGCACCGGATCCCATCAGAACTCCGCAGTGAAGCGTGCTTGGGCGAGAGTAGAACTAGGATGGGTGACCTCCCGGGAAGTCCTCGTGTTGCATCCTTTTTTTTTGGTTTTTTCTTTTGCTTCTTTCTTTTTCTTCCGTCTTCGAAAAAAACATCGTACCTTTGGAACGACGTAACTTCTGGACCGTATGGAACCACACCGCCGTCAGAATCTTTTCGGAAAGCCCCAAGAGTGCTCTTCGGCTTGCCCAAGGTCTTAAGACCATGGGTGAGTTTTAAAATCCCCAAATTCCGCTGTTTAGACCCTTTTCTGGGCCGTTTTCTTTTACATACCAAATTACAGGTTCCGATTCGATCATTTCGGACGTGGTTATCACAATTTTCTCAGTGTAAAAGCCCGTCCAAGCATGCCCAAAAAGCCCATGAATCAAGTGGGGTCCACGGCAAAAGAGGCCATGAGTCAGCGCAAAAGCATATTAGCGATTGCGTTACATGAAGTAACGAGTGCGATCATACTAGCACTAATGTACCGGATCCCATCAGAACTCCGCAGCTAAGTGTGCTTTGGCGATAGTAGTACTAGGATGGGTGACCTCCCGGGAAGTCCTCGTGTTGATCCCCTTTTTTTGGTTTTTTCTTTTGCTTCTTTCTTTTTCTTCCGTCTTCGAAAAAAACATCGTACCTTTGGAACGACGTAACTTCTGGACCGTATGGAACCACACCGCCGTCAGAATCTTTTCGGAAAGCCCCAAGAGTGCTCTTCGGCTTGCCCAAGGTCTTAAGACTATGGGTGAGTTTTAAAATCCCCAAATTCCGCTGTTTAGACCCTTTTCTGGACTGTTTTCTTTTACATACTAAATTACAGGTTCCGATTCGATCATTTCGGACGTGGTTATTGCGATTTTCTCATTGTAAAATCCCGTCAGAGCATGCCCAAAAAGCCCATGAATCAAGTGGGGTCTACGGCAAAAGAGGCCATGAGTTAGCGCAAAAGAATATTAGCGATTGTGTTACATGAAGTAACGGGTGCGATCATACTAGCACTAATGTACCGGATCCCATCAGAACTCCGCAGTTGAGCTTGCCTTGGCGAGAGTAGTACTAGGATGGGTGACCTCCCGGGAAGTCCTCGTGTTGCACCCCTCTTTTTTGGTTTTTTCTTTTGCTTCTTTCTTTTTCTTCCGTTTTCGAAAAAAACATCGTACCTTTGGAACGATGTAACTTCTGGACCGTATAGAACCACGCCGCCGTCAAAACCTTTCCGGAAAGCCCCAAGAGTGCTCTTCGGCTTGCCTAAGGTCTTAAGACCATGGGTGAGTTTTAAAATCCTAAAATTCCGCTGTTTAGACTCTTTTCTGGGCCATTTTCTTTTACATACCAAATTACAGGTTCCGATTCAATCATTTCGGACGTTGTTATCACAATTTTCTCAGTGTAAAAGCCCGTCCAAGCATGCCCAAAAAGCCCATGAATCAAGTGGGGTCCACGGCAAAAGAGGCCATGAGTCAGCGCAAAAGCATATTAGCGATTGCGTTACATGAAGTAACGGGTGCGATCATACCAGCACTAATGCACCGGATCCCATCAGAACTCCGCAGTCAAGCGTGCTTGGGCGAGAGTAGTACTAGGATGGGTGACCTCCCGGGAAGTCCTCGTGTTGCACCTTTTTTTTTTTAGTTTTTTCTTTTGCTTCTTTCTTTTTATTTGTACCTTTGGAACGACGTAACTTCTGGACCGTATGGAACCACGCCGCCGTCAGCACCTTTTCGGAAAGCCCCAAGAGTGCTCTTCGGCTTGCCCAAGGTCTTAAGACCATGGGTGAGTTTTAAAATCCCCAAATTCCGCTGTTTAGACCCTTTTCTGGGCCGTTTTCTTTTACATACCAAATTACAGGTTCCGATTCGATCATTTCGGACGTGGTTATCGCGATTTTCTCAGTGTAAAAGCCCGTCCAAGCATGCGCAAAAAGCCCATGAATCAAGTGGGGTCCACGGCAAAAGAGGCCATGAGTCAGCGCAAAAGCATATTAGCGATTGCGTTACATGTACTAATGGGTGCGATCATACCAGCACTAATGCACCGGATCCCATCAGAACTCCGCAGTGAAGCGTGCTTGGGCGAGAGTAGAACTAGGATGGGTGACCTCCCGGGAAGCCCTCGTGTTGCACCCTTTTTTTTTGGTTTTTTCTTTTGCTTCTTTCTTTTTCTTCCGTCTTCGAAAAAAACATCGTACCTTTGGAACGACGTAACTTCTGGACCGTATGGAACCACGCCGCCGTCAACACCTTTTCGGAAAGCCCCAAGAGTGCTCTTCGGCTTGCCCAAGGTCTTAAGACCATGGGTGAGTTTTAAAATCCCCAAATTCCGCTGTTTAGACCCTTTTTTGGGTCGTTTTCTTTTACATACTAAATTACAGGTTCCGATTCGATCATTTCGGACGTGGTTATTGCGATTTTCTCATTGTAAAATCCCGTCCAAGCATGCCCAAAAAGCCCATGAATCAAGTGGGGTCCACGGCAAAAGAGGCCATGAGTCAGCGCAAAAGCATATTAGCGATTGCGTTACATGAAGTAACGGGTGCGATCATACTAGCACTAATGTACCGGATCCCATCAGAACTCCGCAGCTAAGCGTGCTTTGGCGAGAGTAGTACTAGGATGGGGTGACCCCGGGAAGTCCTCGTGTTGCACCCCTTTTTTTTGTTTTTTCTTTTTTGCTTTTCTTTTTCTTTTTATTTGTACCTTTGGAACGACGTAACTTCTGGACCGTATGGAACCACGCCGCCGTCAGCACCTTTTCGGAAAGCCCCAAGAGTGCTCTTCGGCTTGCCCAAGGTCTTAAGACCATGGGTGAGTTTTAAAATCCCCAAATTCCGCTGTTTAGACCCTTTTCTGGGCCGTTTTCTTTTACATACTAAATTACAGGTTCCGATTCGATCATTTCGGACGTTGTTATTGCGATTTTCTCATTGTAAAATCCCGTCCAAGCATGCCCAAAAAGCCCATGAATCAAGTGGGGTCCACGGCAAAAGAGGCCATGAGTCAGCGCAAAAGAATATTAGCGATTGTGTTACATGAAGTAACGGGTGCGATCATACTAGCACTAATGTACCGGATCCCATCAGAACTCCGCAGTTGAGCTTGCCTTGGCGAGAGTAGTACTAGGATGGGTGACCTCCCGGGAAGTCCTCGTGTTGATCCCCTTTTTTTGGTTTTTTCTTTTGCTTCTTTCTTTTTCTTCCGTTTTCGAAAAAAACATCGTACCTTTGGAACGATGTAACTTCTGGACCGTATAGAACCACGCCGCCGTCAAAACCTTTCCGGAAAGCCCCAAGAGTGCTCTTCGGCTTGCCTAAGGTCTTAAGACCATGGGTGAGTTTTAAAATCCCCAAATTCCGCTGTTTAGACCCTTTTTCGGGTCGTTTTCTTTTACATACTAAATTACAGGTTCTGATTCGATCATTTCGGACGTGGTTATTGCGATTTTCTCATTGTAAAATCCCGTCCAAGCCTGCCCAAAAAGCCCATGAATCAAGTGGGGTCCACGGCAAAAGAGGCCATGAGTGAGTGCAAAAGCATATTAGCGATTGCGTTACATGAAGTAACGGGTGCGATCATACCAGCACTAATGCACCGGATCCCTTCAGAACTCCGCAGTTAAGCGTGCTTGGGCGAGAGTAGTACTAGGATGGGTGACCTCCTGGGAAGTCTTCGTGTTGCACCCCTTTTTTTTGTTTTTTCTTTTGCTTCTTTCTTTTTATTTGTACCTTTGGAACGACGTAACTTCTGGACCATATGGAACCACGCCGCCGTCAGCACCTTTTCGGAAAGCCTCAAGAGTGCTCTTCGGCTTGCCCAAGGTCTTAAGACCATGGGTGAGTTTTAAAATCCCCAAATTCCGCTGTTTAGACCCTTTTCTGGGCCGTTTTCTTTTACATACTAAATTACAGGTTCCGATTCGATCATTTCGGACGTGGTTATTGCGATTTTCTCATTGTAAAATCCCGTCAGAGCATGCCCAAAAAGCCCATGAATCAAGTGGGGTCTACGGCAAAAGAGGCCATGAGTTAGCGCAAAAGAATATTAGCGATTGTGTTACATGAAGTAACGGGTGCGATCATACTAGCACTAATGTACCGGATCCCATCAGAACTCCGCAGTTGAGCTTGCCTTGGCGAGAGTAGTACTAGGATGGGTGACCTCCCGGGAAGTCCTCGTGTTGCACCCCTTTTTTTTGGTTTTTTCTTTTGCTTCTTTCTTTTTCTTCCGTTTTCGAAAAAAACATCGTACCTTTGGAACGATGTAACTTCTGGACCGTATAGAACCACGCCGCCGTCAAAACCTTTCCGGAAAGCCCCAAGAGTGCTCTTCGGCTTGCCCAAGGTCTTAAGACCATGGGTGAGTTTTAAAATCCCAAAATTCCGCTGTTTAGACTCTTTTCTGGGCCATTTTCTTTTACATACCAAATTACAGGTTCCGATTCGATCATTTCGGACGTTGTTATCGCAATTTTCTCAGTGTAAAAGCCCGTCCAAGCATGCCCAAAAAGCCCATGAATCAAGTGGGGTCCACGGCAAAAGAGGCCATGAGTCAGCGCAAAAGCATATTAGCGATTGCGTTACATGAAGTAACGGGTGCGATCATACCAGCACTAATGCACCGGATCCCATCAGAACTCCGCAGTCAAGCGTGCTTGGGCGAGAGTAGTACTAGGATGGGTGACCGCCCGGGAAGTCCTCGTGTTGCACCCCTTTTTTTAGTTTTTTCTTTTGCTTCTTTCTTTTTATTTGTACCTTTGGAACGACGTAACTTCTGGACCGTATGGAACCACGCCGCCGTCAGCACCTTTTCGGAAAGCCCCAAGAGTGCTCTTCGGCTTGCCCAAGGTCTTAAGACCATGGGTGAGTTTTAAAATCCCCAAATTCCGCTGTTTAGACCCTTTTCTGGGCCGTTTTCTTTTACATACCAAATTACAGGTTCCGATTCGATCATTTCGGACGTGGTTATCGCGATTTTCTCAGTGTAAAAGCCCGTCCAAGCATGCGCAAAAAGCCCATGAATCAAGTGGGGTCCACGGCAAAAGAGGCCATGAGTCAGCGTAATAGCATATTAGCGATTGCGTTACATGTACTAATGGGTGCGATCATACCAGCACTAATGCACCGGATCCCATCAGAACTCCGCAGTGAAGCGTGCTTGGGCGAGAGTAGAACTAGGATGGGTGACCTCCCGGGAAGTCCTCGTGTTGCATCCTTTTTTTTTGGTTTTTTCTTTTGCTTCTTTCTTTTTCTTCCGTCTTCGAAAAAAACATCGTACCTTTGGAACGACGTAACTTCTGGACCGTATGGAACCACGCCGCCGTCAACACCTTTTCGGATAGCCCCAAGAGTGCTCTTCGGCTTGCCCAAGGTCTTAAGACCATGGGTGAGTTTTAAAATCCCCAAATTCCGCTGTTTAGAACCTTTTTCGGGTCGTTTTCTTTTACATACTAAATTACAGGTTCTGATTCGATCATTTCGGACGTGGTTATTGCGATTTTCTCATTGTAAAATCCCGTCCAAGCCTGCCCAAAAAGCCCATGAATCAAGTGGGGTCCACGGCAAAAGAGGCCATGAGTGAGTGCAAAAGCATATTAGCGATTGCGTTACATGAAGTAACGGGTGCGATCATACTAGCACCAATGTACCGGATCCCATCAGAACTCCGCAGCTAAGCGTGCTTTGGCGAGAGTAGTACTAGGATGGGTGACCTCCCGGGAAGTCCTCGTGTTGCACCCCTTTTTTTTGGTTTTTTCTTTTGCTTCTTTCTTTTTCTTCCGTCTTCGAAAAAAACATCGTACCTTTGGAACGACGTAACTTCTGGACCGTATGGAACCACGCCGCCATCAGCATCTTTTCGGAAAGCCCCAAGAGTGCTCTTCGGCTTGCCCAAGGTCTTAAGACCATGGGTGAGTTTTAAAATTACCAAATTCCGCTATTTAAACCCTTTTTTGGGTCGTTTTCTTTTACATACTAAATTACAGGTTCCGATTCGATCATTTCGGACGTTGTTATTGCGATTTTCTCATTCTAAAATCCCGTCCAAGCATGCCCAAAAAGCCCATGAATCAAGTGGGGTCCACGGCAAAAGAGGCCATGAGTCAGCGCAAAAGCATATTAGCGATTGCGTTACATGAAGTAACGGGTGCGATCATACTAGCACTAATGTACCGGATCCCATCAGAACTCCGCAGCTAAGTGTGCTTTGGCGATAGTAGTACTAGGATGGGTGACCTCCCGGGAAGTCCTCGTGTTGATCCCCTTTTTTTGGTTTTTTCTTTTGCTTCTTTCTTTTTCTTTCCATTTCGAAAAAAACATCGTACCTTTGGAACGATGTAACTTCTGGACCGTATGGAACCACGCCGCCGTCAGAATCTTTTCGGAAAGCCCCAAGAGTGCTCTTCGGCTTGCCCAAGGTCTTAAGACCATGGGTGAGTTTTAAAATCCCCAAATTCTGCTGTTTACACCCTTTTCTGGGCTGTTTTCTTTTACATACCAAATTACAGGTTCCGATTCGATCATTTCGGACGTGGTTATCGCAATTTTCTCAGTGTAAAAGCCCGTCCAAGTATGCCCAAAAAGCCCATGAATCAAGTGGGGTCCACGGCAAAAGAGGCTATGTGTTAGTGCAAAAGCATATTAGCGATTGCGTTACATGTACTAACGGGTGCGATCATACCAGCACTAATGCACCGGATCCCTTCAGAAATCCGCAGTTAAGCGTGCTTGGGCGAGAGTAGTACTAGGATGGGTGACCTCCTGGGAAGTCTTCGTGTTGCACCCCTTTTTTTTGTTTTTTCTTTTGCTTCTTTCTTTTTATTTGTACCTTTGGAACGACGTAACTTCTGGACCATATGGAACCACGCCGCCGTCAGCACCTTTTCGGAAAGCCTCAAGAGTGCTCTTCGGCTTGCCCAAGGTCTTAAGACCATGGGTGAGTTTTAAAATCCCCAAATTCCGCTGTTTAGACCCTTTTCTGGGCCGTTTTCTTTTACATACTAAATTACAGGTTCCGATTCGATCATTTCGGACGTGGTTATTGCGATTTTCTCATTGTAAAATCCCGTCAGAGCATGCCCAAAAAGCCCATGAATCAAGTGGGGTCTACGGCAAAAGAGGCCATGAGTTAGCGCAAAAGAATATTAGCGATTGTGTTACATGAAGTAACGGGTGCGATCATACTAGCACTAATGTACCGGATCCCATCAGAACTCCGCAGTTGAGCTTGCCTTGGCGAGAGTAGTACTAGGATGGGTGACCTCCCGGGAAGTCCTCATGTTGCACCCCTTTTTTTGGGTTTTTTCTTTTGCTTCTTTCTTTTTCTTCCGTTTTTGAAAAAAACATCGTACCTTTGGAACGACGTAACTTCTGGACCGTATGGAACCACGCCGCCGTCAGCACCTTTTCGGAAAGCCCCAAGAGTGCTCTTCGGCTTGCCCAAGGTCTTAAGACCATGGGTGAGTTTTAAAATCCCAAAATTCCGCTGTTTAGACTCTTTTCTGGGCCATTTTCTTTTACATACCAAATTACAGGTTCCGATTCGATCATTTCGGACGTTGTTATCGCAATTTTCTCAGTGTAAAAGCCCGTCCAAGCATGCCCAAAAAGCCCATGAATCAAGTGGGATCCACGGCAAAAGAGGCCATGAGTCAGCGCAAAAGCATATTAGCGATTGCGTTACATGAAGTAACGGGTGCGATCATACCAGCACTAATGCACCGGATCCCATCAGAACTCCGCAGTCAAGCGTGCTTGGGCGAGAGTAGTACTAGGATGGGTGACCGCCCGGGAAGTCCTCGTGTTGCACCCCTTTTTTTAGTTTTTTCTTTTGCTTCTTTCTTTTTCTTCGTACCTTTGGAACGACGTAACTTCTGGACCGTATGGAACCGCGCCGCCGTCAGCACCTTTCCGGAAAGCCCCAAGAGTGCTCTTCGGCTTGCCCAAAGTCTTAAGACCATGGGTGAGTTTTTAAAATCCCCAAATTCCGCTGTTTATACCCTTTTTTGGGCCGTTTTCTTTTACATACCAAATTACAGGTTCCGATTCGATCATTTCAGACGTGGTTATTGCGATTTTCTCAGTGTAAAAGCCCGTCCAAGTATACCCAAAAAGCCCATGAAGCAAGTGGGGTCCACGACAAAAGAGGCCATGAGTCAGCGCAAAAACATATTAGCGATTGCGTTACATGTACTAACGGGTGCGATCATACCAGCACTAATGCACCGGATCCCATCAGAACGTAGTTAAGCGTGCTTGGGCGAGAGTAGTACTAGGATGGGTGACCTCCCGGGAAGTCCTCGTGTTGCACACCTTTTTTGGTTTTTTCTTTTGCTTTTTTCTTTTTCTTCGTACCTTTGGAAAGACGTAACTTCTGGACCGTATGAAACCACGCCGCCGTCAGCGCCTTTTCGGAAAGCCCCAAGAGTGCTCTTCGGCTTGCCCAAGGTCTTAAGACCATGGGTGAGTTTTAAAATCCTCAAATTCCGCTGTTTAGACCCTTTTCTGGGCCGTTTTCTTTTACATACCAAATTACAGGTTCCGATTCGATCATTTCGGACGTGGTTATCGCGATTTTCTCAGTGTAAAAGCCCGTCCAAGCATGCCCAAAAAGCCCACTGAATAAGTGAGGTCCACGGCAAAAGAGGCCATGAGTCAGCGCAAAAGCATATTTGCGATTGCGTTACATGTACTAATGGGTGCGATCATACCAGCACTAATGCACCGGATCCCATCAGAATTCCGCAGTGAAGCGTGCTTGGGCAAGAGTAGTACTAGGATGGGTGACCTCCCGGGAAGTCCTCGTATTGCACCCCTTTTTTTTGGTTTTTTCTTTTGCTTCTTTCTTTTTCTTCCGTTTTCGAAAAAAACATCGTACCTTTGGAACGATGTAACTTCTGGACCGTATGGAACCACGCCGCCGTCAGCACCTTATCGGAAAGCCCCAACAATGCTCTTCGGCTTGCCTAAGGTCTTCAGACCATGGGTGAGTTTTAAAATCCCCAAATTCCGCTGTTTAGACCCTTTTCTGGGCCGTTTTCTTTTACATACCAAATTACAGGTTCCGATTCGATCATTTCGGACGTGGTTATCGCGATTTTCTCAGTGTAAAAGCCCGTCCAAGTATGCCCAAAAAGCCCATGAATCAAGTGGGGTCCACGGTAAAAGAGGCTATGTGTCAGCGCAAAAGCATATTAGCGATTGCGTTACATGAAGTAATGGGTGCGATCATACCAGCACTAATGCACCGGATCCCATCAGAACTCCGCAGTTGAGCGTGCTTGGACGAGAGTAGTACTAGGATGGGTGACCTTCCGGGAAGTCCTCGTGTTGCACCCCTTTTTTTAGTTTTTTCTTTTGCTTCTTTCTTTTTATTTGTACATTTGGAACGACGTAACTTCTGGACCATATGGAACCACGCCGCCGTCAGCACCTTTTCGGCAAGCCCCAAGAGTGCTCTTCGGCTTGCCCAAGGTCTTAAGACTATGGGTGAGTTTTAAAATCCCCAAATTCCGCTGTTTAGACCTTTTTCTGGACTGTTTTCTTTTACATACTAAATTACAGGTTCCTATTCGATCATTTCGGACGTGATTATTGCGATTTTCTCATTGTAAAAGCCCGTCAGAGCATGCCCAAAAAGCCCATGAATCAAGTGGGGTCCACGGCAAAAGAGGCCATGAGTTAGCGCAAAAGCATATTAGCGATTGCGTTACATGAAGCAAAGTGTGCGATCATACCAGCACTAATGCATCAGATCCCATTAGAACTCTGCAGTTAAGCGTGCCTGGGCGAGAGTAGAACTAGGATGGGTGACCTCCCGGGAAGTCCTCGTGTTGCACCCTTTTTTTTTGGTTTTTTCTTTTGCTTCTTTCTTTTTCTTCCGTCTTCGAAAAAAACATCGTACCTTTGGAACGATGTAACTTCTGGACCGTATGGAACCACGCCGCCGTCAGCACCTTATCGGAAAGCCCCAACAGTGCTCTTCGGCTTGCCCAAGGTCTTCAGACCATGGGTGAGTTTTAAAATCCCCAAATTCCGCTGTTTAGACCCTTTTCTGGGCCGTTTTCTTTTACATACCAAATTACAGGTTCCGATTCGATCATTTCGGACTTGGTTATCGCGATTTTCTCACTGTAAAAGCCCGTCCAAGTATGCCCAAAAAGCCCATGAATCAAGTGGGGTCCACGGCAAAAGATGCTATGTGTCAGCGCAAAAGCATATTAGCGATTGCGTTACATGAAGTAACGGGTGCGATCATACCAGCACTAATGCACCGGATCCCATCAGAACTCCGCAGTCAAGCGTGCTTGGGCGAGAGTAGTACTAGGATGGGTGACCGCCCGGGAAGTCCTCGTGTTGCACCCCTTTTTTTAGTTTTTTCTTTTGCTTCTTTCTTTTTATTTGTACCTTTGGAACGACGTAACTTCTGGACCGTATGGAACCACGCCGCCGTCAGCACCTTTTCGGAAAGCCCCAAGAGTGCTCTTCGGTTGCCGAAGGTCTTAAGACCATGGGTGAGTTTTCAAATCCCCAAATTCCGCTGTTTAGACCCTTTTTTGGGCCGTTTTCTTTTACATACCAAATTACAGGTTCCGATTCGATCATTTCGGACGTGGTTATCGCGATTTTCTCAGTGTAAAAGCCCGTCCAAGCATGCGCAAAAAGCCCATGAATCAAGTGGGGTCCACGGCAAAAGAGGCCATGAGTCAGCGTAAAAGCATAGTAGCGATTGCGTTACATGTACTAATGGGTGCGATCATACCAGCACTAATGCACCGGATCCCATCAGAACTCTGCAGTGAAGCGTGCTTGGGTGAGAGTAGAACTAGGATGGGTGACCTCCCGGGAAGTCCTCGTGTTGCATCCTTTTTTTTTGGTTTTTTCTTTTGCTTCTTTCTTTTTCTTCCGTCTTCGAAAAAAACATCGTACCTTTGGAACGACGTAACTTCTGGACCGTATGGAACCACGCCGCCGTCAACACCTTTTCGGATAGCCCCAAGAGTGCTCTTCGGCTTGCCCAAGGTCTTAAGACCATGGGTGAGTTTTAAAATCCCCAAATTCCGCTGTTTAGACCTTTTTTCGGGTCGTTTTCTTTTACATACCAAATTACAGGTTCCGATTCGATCATTTCGGACGTGGTTATCACAATTTTCTCAGTGTAAAAGCCCGTCCAAGCATGCGCAAAAAGCCCATGAATCAAGTGGGGTCCACGGCAAAAGAGGCCATGAGTCAGCGCAAAAGCATATTAGCGATTGCGTTACATGAAGTAACGGGTGCGATCATACTAGCACTAATGTACCGGATCCCATCAGAACTCCGCAGCTAAGTGTGCTTTGGCGATAGTAGTACTAGGATGGGTGACCTCCCGGGAAGTCCTCGTGTTGATCCCCTTTTTTTGGTTTTTTCTTTTGCTTCTTTCTTTTTCTTCCGTCTTCGAAAAAAACATCGTACCTTTGGAACGACGTAACTTCTGGACCGTATGGAACCACGCCGCCGTCAGAATCTTTTCGGAAAGCCCCAAGAGTGCTCTTCGGCTTGCCCAAGGTCTTAAGACCATGGGTGAGTTTTAAAATCCCCAAATTCTGCTGTTTACACCCTTTTCTGGGCTGTTTTCTTTTACATACCAAATTACAGGTTCCGATTCGATCATTTCGGACGTGGTTATCGCAATTTTCTCAGTGTAAAAGCCCGTCCAAGTATGCCCAAAAAGCCCATGAATCAAGTGGGGTCCACGGCAAAAGAGGCTATGTGTTAGTGCAAAAGCATATTAGCGATTGCGTTACATGTACTAACGGGTGCGATCATACCAGCACTAATGCACCGGATCCCATCAGAACGTAGTTAAGCGTGCATGGGCGAGAGTAGTATTTAGGATGGGTGACCACCCGGGAAGTCCTCGTGTTGCACCCCTTTTTTGGTTTTTTCTTTTGCTTCTTTCTTTTTCTTCGTACCTTTGGAACGACGTAACTTCTGGACCGTATGGAACCACGCCGCCGTCAGCACCTTTTCGGAAAGCCCCAAGAGTGCTCTTCGGCTTGCCCAAGGTCTTAAGACCATGGGTGAGTTTTAAAATCCCCAAATTCCGCTGTTTAGACCCTTTTCTGGGCCGTTTTCTTTTACATACCAAATTACAGGTTCCGATTCGATCATTTCGGACGTGGTTATCGCGATTTTCTCAGTGTAAAAGCCCGTCCAAGCATGCCCAAAAAGCCCATGAATCACGTGGGGTCCACGGCAAAAGAGGCCATGAGTCAGCGCAAAAGCATATTAGCGATTGCGTTACATGTACTAATGGGTGCGATCATACCAGCACTAATGCACCGGATCCCATCAGAACTCCGCAATTAAGCGTGCTTGGGCGAGAGTAGTACTAGGATGGGTGACCTCCCGGGAAGTCCTCGTGTTGCACCCTTTTTTTCTGGTTTTTTCTTTTGCTTCTTTCTTTTTCTTCCGTTTTCGAAAAAAACATCGTACCTTTGGAACGATGTAACTTCTGGACCGTATGGAACCACGCAGCCGTCAGCACCTTTTCGGAAAGCCCCAAGAGTGCTCTTCGGCTTACCCAAGGTCTTAAGACCATTGGTGAGTTTTAAAATCCCCAAATTCCGCTGTTTAGACCCTTTTCTGGGCCATTTTCTTTTACATACCAAATTACAGGTTCCAATTCGATCATTTCGGACGTTGTTTTCGCAATTTTCTCAGTGTAAAAGCCCGTCCAAGCATGCCCAAAAAGCCCATGAATCAAGTGGGGTCCACGGCAAAAGAGGCCATGAGTCAGCGCAAAAGCATATTAGCGATTGCATTACATGAAGTAATGGGTGCGATCATACCAGCACTAATGCACCGGATCCCATCAGAACTCCGCAGTTAAGCGTTCTTGGGCGAGAGTAGTACTAGGATGGGTGACCTCCCGGGAAGTCCTCGTGTTGCACCTTTTTTTTTAGTTTTTTCTTTTGCTTCTTTCTTTTTATTTATACATTTGGAACGACGTAACTTCTGGACCATATGGAACCACGCCGCCGTCAGCACCTTTTCGGAAAGCCCCAAGAGTGCTCTTCGGCTTGCCCAAGGTCTTAAGACCATGGGTGAGTTTTAAAATCCCCAAATTCTGCTGTTTAGACCCTTTTCTGGTTTGTTTTCTTTTACATACTAAATTACAGGTTCCCATTCGATCATTTCGGATGTGGTTATTGCGATTTTCTCATTGTAAAAGCCCGTCAGAGCATGCCCAAAAAGCCCATGAATCAAGTGGGGTCCACGGCAAAAGAGGCCATGAGTCAGCGCAAAAGCATATTAGCGATTGCATTACATGAAGTAATGGGTGCGATCATACCAGCACTAATGCACCGGATCCCATCAGAACTCCGCAGTTAAGCGTCCTTGGGCGAGAGTAGTACTAGGATGGGTGACCTCCCGGGAAGTCCTCGTGTTGCACCTTTTTTTTTAGTTTTTTCTTTTGCTTCTTTCTTTTTATTTATACCTTTGGAACGACGTAACTTCTGGACCATATGGAACCACGCCGCCGTCAGCACCTTTTCGGAAAGCCCCAAGAGTGCTCTTCGGCTTGCCCAAGGTCTTAAGACCATGGGTGAGTTTTAAAATCCCCAAATTCCGCTGTTTAGACCCTTTTCTGGGTTGTTTTCTTTTACATACTAAATTACAGGTTCCCATTCGATCATTTCGGACGTGGTTATTGCGATTTTCTCATTGTAAAAGCCCGTCAGAGCATGCCCAAAAAGCCCATGAATCAAGTGGGGTCCACGGCAAAAGAGGTCATGAGTTAGCGCAAAAGCATATTAGCGATTGCGTTACATGAAGTAAAGTGTGCGATCATACTAGCACTAATGTACTGGATCCCATCAGAACTCCGCAGTTAATCGTGCCTTGGCGAGAGTAGTACTAGGATGGGTGACCTTCCGGGAAGTCTTCGTGTTGCACCCCTTTTTTTGGTTTTTTCTTTTGCTTCTTTCTTTTTCTTTCGTCTTGGAGAAAAACATCGTACCTTTGGAACGACGTAACTTCTGGACCGTATGGAACCACGCCGCCGTTAGATCCTTTTCGGAAAGCTCCAAGAGTGCTCTTCGGCTTGCCCAAGGTCTCAAGACCATGGGTAAGTTTTAAAATCCCCAAATTCCGCTGTTTAGACCCTTTTCTGGGCCGTTTTCTTTTACATACCAAATTACAGGTTCCAATTCGATCATTTCGGACGTTGTTATCGCAATTTTCTCAGTGTAAAAGCCCGTCCTAGCATGCCCAAAAAGCCCATGAATCAAGTGGTGTCCACGGCAAAAGAGGCTATGCGTCAGCGCAAAAGCAGATTAGCGATTGCGTTACATGAAGTTATGGGTGCAATCATACCAGCACTAATCCCATCAGAACTCCGCAGTTGAGCGTGCTTGGGCGAGAGTAGTACTAGGATGGGTGACCTCCCGGGAAGTCCTCGTGTTGCACCCCTTTTTTTAGTTTTTTCTTTTGCTTCTTTCTTTTTATTTGTACATTTGGAACGACGTAACTTCTGGACCATATGGAACCACGCCGCCGTCAGAACCTTTTCGGAAAGCCCCAAGAGTGCTCTTCGGCTTGCCCAAGGTCTTAAGACTATGGGTGAGTTTTGAAAATCCCCAAATTCCGCTGTTTAGACCCTTTTCTGGACTGTTTTCTTTTACATACTAAATTACAGGTTCCTATTCGAACATTTCGGACGTGGTTATTGCGATTTTCTCATTGTAAAAGCCCGTCAGAGCATGCCCAAAAAGCCCATGAATCAAGTGGGGTCCACGGCAAAAGAGGCCATGAGTTAGCGCAAAAGCATATTAGCGATTGTGTTACATGAAGTAAAGTGTGCGATCATACTAGCACTAATGTACCGGATCCCATCAGAACTCCGCAGTTAAGCGTGCCTTGGCGAGAGTAGTACTAGGATGGGTGACCTCCCGGAAAGTCCTCGTGTTGCACCCCTTTTTTTGGTTTTTTCTTTTGCTTCTTTCTTTTTCTTCCGTCTTCGAAAAAAATATCGTACCTTTGGAACGATGTAACTTCTGGACCGTATGGAACCACGCCGCCGTCAGCACCTTATCGGAAAGCCCCAAGAGTGCTCTTCGGCTTGGCCAAGGTCTTCAGACCATGGGTGAGTTTTAAAATCCCCAAATTCCGCTGTTTAGACCCTTTTCTAGGCCGTTTTCTTTTACATACCAAATTACAGGTTCCGATTCGATCATTTCAGACGTGGTTATTGCGATTTTCTCAGTGTAAAAGCCTGTCCAAGTATGCACAAAAAGCCCATGAATCAACTGGGGTCCACGACAAAAGAGGCCATGAGTCAGCGCAAAAGCATATTAACGATTGCGTTACATGTACTAACGGGTGCGATCATACCAGCACTAATGCACCGGATCCCATCAGAACGTAGTTAAGCGTGCTTGGGCGAGAGTAGTACTAGGATGGGTGACCTCCCGGAAAGTCCTCGTGTTGCACACCTTTTTTGGTTTTCTCTTTTGCTTCTTTCTTTTTCTTCGTACCTTTGGAACGACGTAACTTCTGGACCGTATGAAACCACGCCGCCGTCAGCACCTTTTCGGAAAGCCCCAAGAGTGCTCTTCGGCTTGCCCAAGGTCTTAAGACCATGGGTGAGTTTTAAAATCCCCAAATTCCGCTGTTTAGACCCTTTTCTGGGCTATTTTCTTTTACCTACCAAATTACAGGTTCCGATTCGATCATTTCGGACGTGGTTATCGCGATTTTCTCAGTGTAAAAGCCCGTCCAAGCATGCCCAAAAAGCCCATGAATAAGTGAGGTCCACGGCAAAAGAGGCCATGAGTCAGCGCAAAAGCATATTAGCGATTGCGTTACATGAAGTAACAGATGCGATCATACTAGCACTAATGTACCGGATCCCATCAGAACTCCGCAGCTAAGCGTGCTTTGGCGATAGTAGTACTAGGATGGGTGACCTCCCGGGAAGTCCTCGTGTTGCACCCCTTTTTTTGGTTTTTTCTTTTCCTTCTTTCTTTTTCTTCCGTCTTCGAAAATAACATCGTACCTTTGGAACGACGTAACTTCTGGACCGTATGGAACCACGCCGCCGTCAGCATCTTTTCGGAAAGCCCCAAGAGTGCTCTTCGGCTTGCCCAAGGTCTTAAGACCATGGGTGAGTTTTAAAATCCCCAAATTCCGCTGTTTACACCCTTTTCTGGGCCGTTTTCTTTTACATACCAAATTACAGGTTCCGATTCGATCATTTCGGACGTGGTTATCGCGATTTTCTCAGTGTAAAAGCCCGTCCAAGTATGCCCAAAAAGCCCATGAATCAAGTGGGGTCCATGGCAAAAGAGGCTATGTGTCAGCGCAAAAGCATATTAGCGATTGTATTACATGAAGTAATGGGTGCGATCATACCAGCACTAATGCACCGGATCCCATCAGAACTCCGCAGTGAAGCGTTCTTGGGCGAGAGTAGTACTAGGATGGGTGACCTCCCGGGAAGTCCTCGTGTTGCACCTTTTTTTTTAGTTTTTTCTTTTGCTTCTTTCTTTTTATTTATACCTTTGGAACGACGTAACTTCTGGACCATATGGAACCACGCCGCCGTCAGCACCTTTTCGGAAAGCCCCAAGAGTGCTCTTCGGCTTGCCCAGGGTCTTAAGACCATGTGTGAGTTTTAAAATCCACAAATTCCGCTGTTTAGACCCTTTTTCTGGGTTGTTTTCTTTTACATACTAAATTATAGGTTCCCATACGATCATTTTGGACGTGGTTATTGCGATTTTCTCATTGTAAAAGCCCGTCAGAGCATGCCCAAAAAGCCCATGAATCAAGTGGGGTCCACGGCAAAAGAGGCCATGAGTTAGTGCAAAAGCATATTAGCGATTGCGTTACATGAAGTAAAGTGGGCGATCATACTAGCACTAATGTACCGGATCCCATCAGAACTCTGCAGTTAATCGTGCCTTGGTGAGAGTAGTACTACGATGGGTAACCTTCCGGGAAGTCTTCGTGTTGCACCCCTTCTTTTGGTTTTTTCTTTTGCTTTTTTCTTTTTCTTCCGTCTTCGAAAAAAACATCGTACCTTTGGAACGATGTAACTTCTGGACCGTATGGAACCACGCCGCTGTCAGATCCTTTTCGGAAAGCTCCAAGAGTGCTCTTCGGCTTGCCCAAGGTCGTAAGACCATGGGTAAGTTTTAAAATCCCCAAATTCCGCTGTTTAGACCCTTTTCAGGGCCGTTTTCTTTTACATACCAAATTACAGGTTCCGATTCGATCATTTCGGACGTTGTTATCTCAATATTCTCAGTGTAAAAGCCCGTCCAAGCATGCCCAAAAAGCCCATGAATCAAGTGGTGTCCACGGCAAAAGAGGCTATGCGTCAGCGCAAAAGCAGATTAGCGATTGCGTTACATGAAGTTATGGGTGCGATCATACCAGCACTAATGCACCGGATCCCATCAGAACTCCGCAGTTGAGCGTGCTTGGGCGAGAGTAGTACTAGGATGGGTGACCTCCCGGGAAGTCCTCGTGTTGCACCCCTTTTTTTAGTTTTTTCTTTTGCTTCTTTCTTTTTATTTGTACATTTGGAACGACGTAACTTCTGGACCATATGGAACCACGCCGCCGTCAGCACCTTTTCGGAAAGCCCCAAGAGTGCTCTTCGGCTTGCCCAAGGTCTTAAGACTATGGGTGAGTTTTAAAATCCCCAAATTCCGCTGTTTAGACCCTTTTCTGGACTGTTTTCTTTTACATACTAAATTACAGGTTCCTATTCGATCATTTCGGACGTGGTTATTGCGATTTTCTCATTGTAAAAGCCCGTCAGAGCATGCCCAAAAAGCCCATGAATCAAGTGGGGTCCACGGCAAAAGAGGCCATGAGTTAGCGCAAAAGCATATTAGCGATTGCGTTACATGAAGTAAAGTGTGCGATCATACTAGCACTAATGTACCGGATCCCATCAGAACTCCGCAGTTAATCGTGCCTTGGCGAGAGTAGTACTAGGATGGGTGACCTTCCGGGAAGTCTTCGTGTTGCACCCCTTTTTTTGGTTTTTTCTTTTGCTTCTTTCTTTTTCTTCCGTCTTTGAAAAAAACATCGTACCTTTGGAACGACGTAACTTCTGGACCGTATGGAACCACGCCGCCGTCAGATCCTTTTCGGAAAGCTCCAAGAGTGCTCTTCGGCTTGCCCAAGGTCTTAAGACCATGGGTAAGTTTTAAAATCCCCAAATTCCGCTGTTTAGACCCTTTTCTGGGCCGTTTTCTTTTACATACTAAATTACAGGTTCTGATTCGATCATTTCGGACGTGGTTATTGCGATTTTCTCATTGTAAAATCCCGTCCAAGCCTGCCCAAAAAGACCATGAATCAAGTGGGGTCCACGGCAAAAGAGGCCATGAGTCAACGCAAAAGCATATTAGCGATTGCGTTACATGAAGTAACGGGTGCGATCATACTAGCACTAATGTACCGGATCCCATCAGAACTCCGCAGCTAAGCGTGCTTTGGCGAGAGTAGTACTAGGATGGGTGACCTCCCGGGAAGTCCTCGTGTTGCACCCTTTTTTTTTGGTTTTTTCTTTTGCTTCTTTCTTTTTCTTCCGTCTTCGAAAAAAACATCGTACCTTTGGAACGACGTAACTTCTGGACCGTATGGAACCACGCCGCCGTCAGATCCTTTTCGGAAAGCCCCAAGAGTGCTCTTCGGCTTGCCCAAGGTCTTAAGACCATGGGTGAGTTTTAAAATCCCCAAATTCCGCTGTTTACACCCTTTTCTGGGCGGTTTTCTTTTACATACCAAATTACAGGTTCCGATTCGATCATTTCGGACGTGGTTATCGCGATTTTCTCAGTGTAAAAGCCCGTCCATGTATGCCCAAAAAGCCCATGAATCAAGTGGGGTCCACGGCAAAAGAGGCTTTGTGTCAGCGCAAAAGCATATTAGCGATTGCATTACATGAAGTAATGGGTGCGATCATACCAGCACTAATGCACCGGATCCCATCAGAACTCCGCAGTGAAGCGTTCTTGGGCGAGAGTAGTACTAGGATGGGTGACCTCCCGGGAAGTCCTTGTGTTGCACCTTTTTTTTTAGTTTTTTCTTTTGCTTCTTTCTTTTTATTTATACCTTTGGAACGACGTAACTTCTGGACCATATGGAACCACGCCGCCGTCAGCACCTTTTCGGAAAGCCCCAAGAGTGCTCTTCGGCTTGCCCAGGGTCTTAAGACCATGTGTGAGTTTTAAAATCCCCAAATTCCGCTGTTTAGACCCTTTTTCTGGGTTGTTTTCTTTTACATACTAAATTATAGGTTCCCATTCGATCATTTTGGACGTGGTTATTGTGATTTTCTCATTGTAAAAGCCCGTCAGAGCATGCCCAAAAAGCCCATGAATCAAGTGGGGTCCACGGCAAAAGAGGCCATGAGTTAGCGCAAAAGCATATTAGCGATTGCGTTACATGAAGTAAAGTGGGCGATCATACTAGCACTAATGTACCGGATCCCATCAGAACTCCGCAGTTAATCGTGCCTTGGTGAGAGTAGTACTAGGATGGGTAACCTTCCGGGAAGTCTTCGTGTTGCACCCCTTTTTTTGGTTTTTTCTTTTGCTTTTTTCTTTTTCTTCCGTCTTCGAAAAAAACATCGTACCTTTGGAACGATGTAACTTCTGGACCGTATGGAACCACGCCGCTGTCAGATCCTTTTCGGAAAGCTCCAAGAGTGCTCTTCGGCTTGCCCAAGGTCTTAAGACCATGGGTAAGTTTTAAAATCCCCAAATTCCGTTGTTTAGACCCTTTTCTGGGCCGTTTTCTTTTACATACCAAATTACAGGTTCCGATTCGATCATTTCGGACGTTGTTATCTCAATTTTCTCAGTGTAAAAGCCCGTCCAAGCATGCCCAAAAAGCCCATGAATCAAGTGGTGTCCACGGCAAAAGAGGCTATGCGTCAGCGCAAAAGCAGATTAGCGATTGCGTTACATGAAGTTATGGGTGCGATCATACCAGCACTAATGCACCGGATCCCATCAGAACTCCGCAGTTGAGCGTGCTTGGGCGAGAGTAGTACTAGGATGGGTGATCTCCCGGGAAGTCCTCGTGTTGCACCCCTTTTTTTAGTTTTTTCTTTTGCTTCTTTCTTTTTATTTGTACATTTGGAACGACGTAACTTCTGAACCATATGGAACCACGCCGCCGTCAGCACCTTTTCGGAAAGCCCCAAGAGTGCTCTTCGACTTGCCCAAGGTCTTAAGACTATGGGTGAGTTTTAAAATCCCCAAATTCCGCTGTTTAGACCCTTTTCTGGACTGTTTTCTTTTACATACTAAATTACAGGTTCCTATTCGATCATTTCGGACGTGGTTATTGCGATTTTCTCATTGTAAAAGCCCGTCAGAGCATGCCCAAAAAGCCCATGAATCAAGTGGGGTCCACGGCAAAAGAGGCCATGAGTTAGCGCAAAAGCATATTAGCGATTGCGTTACATGAAGTAAAGTGTGCGATCATACTAGCACTAATGTACCGGATCCCATCAGAACTCCGCAGTTAATCGTGCCTTGGCGAGAGTAGTACTAGGATGGGTGACCTTCCGGGAAGTCTTCGTGTTGCCACCCTTTTTTTGGTTTTTTCTTTTGCTTCTTTCTTTTTCTTCCGTCTTCGAAAAAAACATCGTACCTTTGGAACGACGTAACTTCTGGACCGTATGGAACCACGCCGCCGTCAGATCCTTTTCGGAAAGCTCCAAGAGTGCTCTTCGGCTTGCCCAAGGTCTTAAGACCATGGGTAAGTTTTAAAATCCCCAAATTCCGCTGTTTAGACCCTTTTCTGGGCCGTTTTCTTTTACATACTAAATTACAGGTTCTGATTCGATCATTTCGGACGTGGTTATTGCGATTTTCTCATTGTAAAATCCCGTCCAAGCCTGCCCAAAAAGACCATGAATCAAGTGGGGTCCACGACAAAAGAGGCCATGAGTCAACGCAAAAGCATATTAGCGATTGCGTTACATGAAGTAACGGGTGCGATCATACTAGCACTAATGTACCGGATCCCATCAGAACTCCGCAGCTAAGCGTGCTTTGGCGAGAGTAGTACTAGGATGGGTGACCTCCCGGGAAGTCCTCGTGTTGCACCCTTTTTTTTTGGTTTTTTCTTTTGCTTCTTTCTTTTTCTTCCGTCTTCGAAAAAAACATCGTACCTTTGGAACGACGTAACTTCTGTACCGTATGGAACCACGCCGCCGTTAGCACCTTTTCGGAAAGCCCCAAGAGTGCTCTTCGGCTTGCCCAAGGTCTTAAGACCATGGGTGAGTTTTAAAATCCTCAAATTCCGCTGTTTAGACCCTTTTTCTGGGTTGTTTTCTTTTACATACTAAATTATAGGTTCCCATTCGATCATTTTGGACGTGGTTATTGCGATTTTCTCATTGTAAAAGCCCGTCAGAGCATGCCCAAAAACCCCATGAATCAAGTGGGGTCCACGGCAAAAGAGGCCATGAGTTAGCGCAAAAGCATATTAGCGATTGCGTTACATGAAGTAAAGTGTGCGATCATACTAGCACTAATGTACCGGATCCCATCAGAACTCCGCAGTTAAGCGTGCCTTGGCGAGAGTAGTACTAGGATGGGTGACCTCCCGGGAAGTCCTCGTGTTGCACCCCTTTTTTTGGTTTTTTCTTTTGCTTCTTTCTTTTTCTTCCGTCTTCGAAAAAAACATCGTACCTTTGGAACGACGTAACTTCTGGACCGTATGGAACCACGCCGCCGTCAGCACCTTTTCGGAAAGCCCCAAGAGTGCTCTTCGGCTTGCTCAAGGTCTTAAGACCATTGGTGAGTTTTAAAATCCCCAAATTCCGCTGTTTAGACCCTTTTCTGGGCCGTTTTATTTTACATACCAAATTACAGGTTCCGATTCGATCATTTCGGACGTGGTTATCGCGATTTTCTCAGTGTAAAAGCCCGTCCAAGCATGCCCAAAAAGCCCATGAATCACGTGGGGTCCACGGCAAAAGAGGCCATGAGTCAGCGCAAAAGCATATTAGCGATTGCGTTACATGTACTAATGGGTGCGATCATACCAGCACTAATGCACCGGATCCCATCAGAACTCCGCAGCTAAGCGTGCTTGGGCGAGAGTAGTACTAGGATGGGTGACCTCCCGGGAAGTCCTCGTGTTGCACCCCTTTTTTCTGGTTTTTTCTTTTGCTTCTTTCTTTTTCTTCCATTTTCGAAAAAAACATCGTACCTTTGGAACGATGTAACTTCTGGACCGTATGGAACCACGCCGCCGTCAGCACCTTTTCGGAAAGCCCCAAGAGTGCTCTTCGGCTTGCCCAGGGTCTTAAGACCATGTGTGAGTTTTAAAATCCCCAAATTCCGCTGTTTAGACCCTTTTTCTGGGTTGTTTTCTTTTACATACTAAATTATAGGTTCCCATTCGATCATTTTGGACGTGGTTATTGTGATTTTCTCATTGTAAAAGCCCGTCAGAGCATGCCCAAAAAGCCCATGAATCAAGTGGGGTCCACGGCAAAAGAGGCCATGAGTTAGCGCAAAAGCATATTAGCGATTGCGTTACATGAAGTAAAGTGGGCGATCATACTAGCACTAATGTACCGGATCCCATCAGAACTCCGCAGTTAAGCGTGCTTGGGTGAGAGTAGTACTAGGATGGGTAACCTCCCGGGAAGTCCTCGTGTTGCACCTTTTTTTTTTTTTTTTTTTCTTTTGCTTCTTTCTTTTTATTTAAACCTTTTGGAACGACGTAACTTCTGGACCATATGGAACCACACGCCGCCGTCAGCACCTTTTCGGAAAGCCCGAAGAGTGCTCTTCGGCTTGCCCAAGGTCTTAAGACCATGGGTGAGTTTTAAAATCCCCAAATTCCGTTGTTTAGACCCTTTTCTGGGTTGTTTTCTTTTACATACCAAATTACAGGTTCCCATTCGATCATTTCGGACGTTGTTATTGCAATTTTCTCATTGTAAAAGCCCGTCAGAGCATGCCCAAAAAGCCCATGAATCAAGTGGGGTCCACGGCAAAAGAGGCCATGAGTTCAGCGCAAAAGCAGATTAGCGATTGCGTTACATGAAGTAAAGTGTGCGATCATACTAGCACTAATGCACCGTATCCCATCAGAACTCCGCAGTTGATCGTGCTTGGCGAGAGTAGTACTAGGATGGGTGATCTCCCGGGAAGTCTTCGTGTTGCACCCCTTTTTTGGTTTTTTCTTTTGCTTCTTTTTCTTTTTTTCCGTCTTACATCGTACCTTTGGAACGACGTAACTTCTGGACCATATGGAACCACGCCGCCGTCAGCATCCTTTTCGGAAAGCCCCAAGAGTGCTCTTCGGCTTGCCCAAGGTCTTAAGACCATGGGTGAGTTTTAAAATCCCCAAATTCCGCTGTTTAGACCCTTTTCTGGGCCGTTTTCTTTTTACATACCAAATTACAGGTTCCTATTCGATCATTTCGGACGTTGTTATCGCAATTTTCTCAGTGTAAAAGCCCGTCCAAGCATGCCCAAAAAGCCCATGAATCAAGTGGTGTCCACGGCAAAAGAGGCCATGCGTCAGCGCAAAAGCATATTAGCGATTGCGTTACATGAAGTAATGGGTGCGATCATACCAGCACTAATGCACCGGATCCCATCAGAACTCCGCAGTTGAGCGTGCTTGGGCGAGAGTAGTACTAGGATGGGTGACCTTCCGGGAAGTCCTCGTGTTGCACCCCTTTTTTTAGTTTTTTCTTTTGCTTCTTTCTTTTTATCTTCGAAAAAAAACACATTTGGAACGATGTAACTTCTGGACCGTATGGAACCACGCCGCCGTCAGCACCTTTTTCGGAAAGCCCCAAGAGTGCTCTTCGGCTTGCCCAAGGTCTTAAGATTATGGGTGAGTTTTAAAATCCCCAAATTCCGCTGTTTAGACCCTTTTCTGGACTGTTTTCTTTTACATACTAAATTACAGGTTCTGATTCGATCATTTCGGACGTGGTTATTGCGATTTTCTCATTGTAAAAGCCCGTCAGAGCATGCCCAAAAAGACCATGAATCAAGTGGGGTCCACGGCAAAAGAGGCCATGAGTTAACGCAAAAGCATATTAGCGATTGCGTTACATGAAGTAAAGTGTGCGATCATACTAGCACTAATGTACCGGATCCCATCAGAACTCCGCAGCTAAGCGTGCCTTGGCGAGAGTAGTACTAGGATGGGTGACCTCCCGGGAAGTCCTCGTGTTTGCACCCCTTTTTTTTGGTTTTTTCTTTTGCTTCTTTCTTTTTCTTCCGTCTTCGAAAAAAACATCGTACCTTTGGAACGACGTAACTTCTGGACCGTATGGAACCACGCCGCCGTTAGCACCTTTTCGGAAAGCCCCAAGAGTGCTCTTCGGCTTGCCCTAGGTCTTAAGACCATGGGGTGAGTTTTAAAATCCTCAAATTCCGCTGTTTAGACCTTTTTCTGGGTTGTTTTCTTTTACATACTAAATTATAGGTTCCCATTCGATCATTTGGACGTGGTTATTGCGATTTTCTCAGTGTAAAAGCCCGTCAGAGCATGCCCAAAAACCCCATGAATCAAGTGGGGTCTACGGCAAAAGAGGCCATGAGTTAGCGCAAAAGCATATTAGCGATTGCGTTACATGTAGTAAAGGGTGCGATCATACTAGCACTAATGCACCGGATCCCATCAGAACTCCGCAGTTAAGCGTGCCTGGGCGAGAGTAGTACTAGGATGGGTGACCTCCCGGGAAGTCCTCGTGTTGCACCCCTTTTTTTGGTTTTTTCTTTTGCTTCTTTCTTTTTCTTCCGTTTTTCGAAAAAAACATCGTACCTTTAGAACGACGTAACTTCTGGACCGTATGGAACCACGCCGCCGTCAGCACCCTTTTCGGAAAGCCCCAAGAGTGCTCTTCGGCTTGCCCAAGGTCTTAAGACCATGGGTGAGTTTTAAAATCCCCAAATTCCGCTGTTTAGACCCTTTTCTGGGCCGTTTTCTTTTACATACCAAATTACAGGTTCTGATTCGATCATTTCGGACGTGGTTATTGCGATTTTCTCAGTGTAAAATCCCGTCCAAGCATGCCCAAAAAGCCCATGAATCAAGTGGGGTCCACGGCAAAAGAGGCCATGAGTCAGCGCAAAAGCATATTAGCGATTGCGTTACATGAAGTAACGGGTGCGATCATACTAGCACTAATGTACCGGATCCCATCAGAACTCCGCAGCTAAGCGTGCTTTGGCGAGAGTAGTACTAGGATGGGTGACCTCCCGGGAAGTCCTCGTGTTGCACCCTTTTTTTTTGGTTTTTTCTTTTGCTTCTTTCTTTTTCTTCCGTCTTCGAAAAAAACATCGTACCTTTGGAACGACGTAACTTCTGGACCGTATGGAACCACGCCGCCGTCAGCACCTTTTCGGAAAGCCCCAAGAGTGCTCTTCGGCTTGCCCAAGGTCTTAAGACCTTTTAAAATCCCCAAATTCCGCTGTTTAGACGTCTTTTTTCTGGGCCATTTTCTTTTACATACCAAATTACAGGTTCCAATTCGATCATTTTGGACGTGGTTATTGCAATTTTCTCATTGTAAAAGCCCGTCCAAGCATGCCCAAAAAGCCCATGAATCAAGTGGGGTCCACGGCAAAAGAGGCCATGAGTCAGCGCAAAAGCATATTAGCGATTGCATTACATGAAGTAATGGGTGCGATCATACCAGCACTAATGCACCGGATCCCATCAGAACTCCGCAGTTAAGCGTTCTTGGGCGAGAGTAGTACTAGGATGGGTGGCCTCCCGGGAAGTCCTCGTGTTGCACCTTCTTTTTTTAGTTTTTTCTTTTGCTTCTTTCTTTTTTTCCGTTTTCGAAAAAAAACATACCTTTGGAACGACGTAACTTCTGGACCATATGGAACCACGCCGCCGTCAGCACCTTTTCGGAAAGCCCGAAGAGTGCTCTTCGGCTTGCCCAAGGTCTTAAGACCATGGGTGAGTTTTAAAATCCCCAAATTCCGCTGTTTAGACCCTTTTCTGGGCCATTTTCTTTTACATACCAAATTACAGGTTCCAATTCGATCATTTCGGACGTTGTTATTGCAATTTTCTCATTGTAAAAGCCCGTCAAGCATGCCCAAAAAGCCCATGAATCAAGTGGGGTCCACGGCAAAAGAGGCCATGAGTTAGCGCAAAAGCATATTAGCGATTGCGTTACATGAAGTAAAGTGTGCGATCATACCAGCACTAATGAACCGTATCCCATCAGAACTCTGCAGTTAATCGTGCCTTGGGCGAGAGTAGTACTAGGATGGGTGGCCTCCCGGGAAGTCCTTCGTGTTGCACCTTTTTTTTTTGGTTTTTTCTTTTGCTTCTTTTTCTTCCGTTCGAAAAAAACATCGTACCTTTGTAACGACGTAACTTCTGGACCATATGGAACCACGCCGCCGTCAGATCCTTTTCGGAAAGCCCGAAGAGTGCTCTTCGGCTTGCCCAAGGTCTTAAGACCATGGGTAAGTTTTTAAAATCCCCAAATTCCGCTGTTTAGACCCTTTTCTGGGCCGTTTTCTTTTACATACTAAATTACAGGTTCCGATTCGATCATTTCGGACGTGGTTATTGCAATTTTCTCAGTGTAAAAGCCCGTCCAAGCATGCCCAAAAAGCCCATGAATCAAGTGGGGTCCACGGCAAAAGAGGCCATGAGTTAGCGCAAAAGCAATATTAGCGATTGCGTTACATGAAGTAAAGTGTGCGATCATACTAGCACTACTGCACCGTATCCCATCAGAACTCTGCAGTTGATCGTGCTTGGGCGAGAGTAGTACTAGGATGGGTGACCTTCCGGGAAGTCCTCGTGTTGCACCCCTTTTTTTGAGTTTTTTCTTTTGCTTCTTTCTTTTTCTTCCGTCTTGAAAAAAACATCGTTTGTAACGATGTAACTTCTGGACCATATGGAACCACGCCACCGTCAGCACCTTTTCGGAAAGCCCCAAGAGTGCTCTTCGGCTTGCCCAAGGTCTTAAGATTATGGGTGAGTTTTAAAATCCCCAAATTCCGCTGTTTAGACCCTTTTCTGGACTGTTTTCTTTTAAATACTAAATTACAGGTTCCTATTCGATCATTTCGGACGTGGTTATTGCGATTTTCTCATTGTAAAAGCCCGTCAGAGCATGCCCAAAAAGCCCATGAATCAAGTGAGGTCCACGGCAAAAGAGGCCATGAGTCAGCGCAAAAGCATATTAGCGATTGCGTTACATGTATTAATGGGTGCGATCATACAAGCACTAATGCACCAGATCCCATCAGAACTCCGCAGTGAAGCGTGCTTGGGCGAGAGTAGTACTAGGATGGGTGACCTCCCGGGAAGTCCTCGTGTTGCACCCCTTTTTTTTGGTTTTTTCTTTTGCTTCTTTCTTTTTCTTCCGTTTTTGAAAAAAACATTGTACCTTTGGAACGACGTAACTTCTGGACCGTATGGAACCACGCCGCCGTCAGCACCTTTTCGGAAAGCCCCAAGAGTGCTCTTCGGCTTGCCCAAGGTCTTAAGACCATGGGTGAGTTTTAAAATCCCCAAATTCCGCTGTTTAGACTCTTTTCTGGGCCATTTTCTTTTACATACCAAATTACAGGTTCCGATTCGATCATTTCGGACGTTGTTATCGGAATTTTTTCAGTGTAAAAGCCCGTCCAAGCATGCCCAAAAAGCCAATGAATCAAGTGGGGTCCACGGCAAAAGAGGCCATGAGTCAGCGCAAAAGCATATTAGCGATTGCGTTTACATGAAGTAAAGCAGGGTGTGCGATCATACCAGCACTAATGCACCGGATCCCATCAGAACTCCGCAGTCAAGCGTGCTTGGGCGAGAGTAGTACTAGAATGGGTGACCGCCCGGGAAGTCCTCGTGTTGCACCCCTTTTTTTAGTTTTTTCTTTTGCTTCTTTCTTTTTATTTCGAAAAAAACATCGTACCTTTGGAACGACGTAACTTCTGGACCGTATGGAACCACGCCGCCGTCAGCACCTTTTCGGAAAGCCCCAAGAGTGCTCTTCGGTTGCCGAAGGTCTTAAGACCATGGGTGAGTTTTCAAATCCCCAAATTCCGCTGTTTAGACCCTTTTCTGGGCCGTTTTCTTTTACATACCAAATTACAGGTTCCGATTCGATCATTTCGGACGTGGTTATCGCGATTTTCTCAGTGTAAAAGCCCGTCCAAGCATGCGCAAAAAGCCCATGAATCAAGTGGGGTCCACGGCAAAAGAGGCCATGAGTCAGCGTAAAAGCATAGTAGCGATTGCGTTACATGTAGTAATGGGTGCGATCATACTAGCACTAATGCACCGGATCCCATCAGAACTCCGCAGCTAAGCGTGCTTGGGTGAGAGTAGAACTAGGATGGGTGACCTCCCGGGAAGTCCTCGTGTTGCACCCTTTTTTTTTTGGTTTTTTCTTTTGCTTCTTTCTTTTTCTTTCCGTCTTCGAAAAAAACATCGTACCTTTGGAACGACGTAACTTCTGGACCGTATGGAACCACGCCGCCGTCAAGCACCTTTTCGGATAGCCCCAAGAGTGCTCTTCGGCTTGTCCAAGGTCTTAAGACCATGGGTGAGTTTTAAAATCCCCAAATTCCGCTGTTTAGACCCTTTTTCTGGGTCCGTTTTCTTTTACATACCAAATTATAGGTTCCGATTCGATCATTTTCGGACGTGGGTTATCACAATTTTCTCAGTGTAAAAGCCCGTCCAAGCATGCGCAAAAACCCCATGAATCAAGTGGGGTCCACGGCAAAAGAGGCCATGAGTCAGCGCAAAAGCATATTAGCGATTGCGTTACATGAAGTAAAGGGTGCGATCATACCAGCACTAATGTACCGGATCCCATCAGAACTCCGCAGTCAAGCGTGCTTGGGCGAGAGTAGTACTAGGATGGGTGACCGCCCGGGAAGTCCTCGTGTTGCACCCCTTTTTTTTTGGTTTTTTCTTTTGCTTCTTTTCTTTTTCCGTTTGAAAAAAAACATCGTACCTTTGGAACGACGTAACTTCTGGACCGTATGGAACCACGCCGCCGTCAGCACCTTTTCGGAAAGCCCCAAGAGTGCTCTTCGGCTTGCCCAAGGTCTTAAGACCATTGGTGAGTTTTTTAAATCCCCAAATTCCGCTGTTTAGACCCTTTTCTGGGCCGTTTTATTTTACATACCAAATTAACAGGTTCCGATTCGATCATTTCGGACGTAGTTATCGCGATTTTCTCAGTGTAAAAGCCTGTCCCAGCTGCCAAAAAAGCCCATGAATTACGTGGGTCCACGGCAAAAGAGGCCATGAGTCGAGCGCAAAAGCATATTAGCGATTGCGCTAAATGTACTAAATGGGTTTGCGCTAATCCAAGCACTAATGCACCCGGATACCATCAGAAACTCCGCAGCTAAGCGTGCTTGGGCGAGAGTAGTACTAGGAATGGGTGACCTCCCGGGAAGTCATCGGGTTTGCCCCCCTTTTTTTCTGGTTTTTTCTTTTGCTTCTTTCTTTTCTTTTCCGTTTTTCGAAACAAAAACATCGTACATTTGGAACGATGTAAATTCGTGGAGCCGTATGGAAACAACGCCGCGTCAGCACCTTTTCGGAAAGCCCCAAGAGTGCTCTTCGGCTTGCCCAAGGTCTTAAGACCATTGGTGAGTTTAAAATCCCCAAATTCCGCTGTTTAGACCCTTTTCTGGGCCCTTTTCTTTTAAATACCAAAGTAAAGGTTCCCAACTTCGATCATTTCGGACGTTTTTTCCGGGGGGGGGGGGGGGGGGCAATTTTATCAGTGTAAAAGCCCGTCCAAGCATGCCCAAAAAGCCCTATGCATCAAGTGGGGTCAACCCCTTCCCACAAAAGAGGCCATGAGTCAGCGCAAAAGCATATTAGCGATGTTGCATTACATGAAGTAATGGGTTGCGATCATACCCGGCACTTAATGCACCGGATCCCATCAGACACTCAGCAGTTAAGCATTTTTCCCCTCCCCCCGCTCCCCTCCCCTTCCCCCCCCGCCTTCCTTTGTTGCGAGAGATAGTACTAGGATGGGGGCCTCCCGGGAAAGTCCTCCGTGGTGCAACCTTTTTTTTTAGTTTGTTCTTTTGCTCTCCTTTCTTTTTATTTATACCTTTGGAACGCCCGTGACCTTTATGGACCATATGGGAACCACGCCCGCCCGGCAGGCAACCTTTTTCGGAAAGCCCGAAGAGTGCTCTCGGCTTTTGCCCAAGGTTTTAAGACCATGGGTGAGTTTAAAATCCCCAAATTCCGCTGTTTTAGACCCCTTTTCTGGGTTTGTTTTATTTTACATACTAAATTAAAGGTTCCCATTCGAATCATTTCGGAACGTGGTTATTGCGATTTTCCTCATTGTAAAAGCCCGTCAGAGCATGCCCAAAAAGCCCATGAATAAGGGGGGGTCCACGGCAAAACAGGCCATGCAGTTAGCGCAAAAGCAATATTAGCGATGGCGTTACATGAAGTAAGAAGTGTGCGATCATCCTAGCACTACTGACCGTATCCCATCAGAACTCTGTCAGTTAATCGTGCCGTGGCGAGAGTATATAGGATGGTGCCTTCCGGGAATCCTTCGTGTTGCAACCCTTTTTATTGGTTTTTTCTTTTGCTTCTTCTTTTTCTTCCGTCTTCGAAAAAAACATCGTACCTTTGTAACGCGTAACTTCTTGACGTATGGAAACCACGCCGCCGTCAGATCCTTTTCCGGAAAGCTTCCAAGAAGTGCTCTTCGGCTTGCCCAAGGTCTTAAGACCATGGGTAAGTTTTAAAATCCCCAAATTCGCTGTGTAGACCCTTTTCTGGGTCCGTTTTCCTTTTACATACCAAATTACAGGTTCCGATTCGATCATTTCGGACGTTGTTATCGCAATTTTCTCAGTGTAAAAGCCCGTCCAAGCATGCCCAAAAAGCCCATGAATCAAGTGGGATCCACGGCAAAAGAGGCCATGAGTCAGCGCAAAAGCATATTAGCGATTGCGTTACATGAAGTAATGGGTGCGATCATACCAGCACTAATGCACCGGATCCCATCAGAACTCTGCAGTTAAACACGCATGGGCGAGAGTAGTACTAGGATGGGTGACCTCCCGGGAAGTCCTCGTGTTGTACCCCTTTTTTTAGTTTTTTCTTTTGCTTCTTTCTTTTTATTTGTACATTTGGAACGACGTAACTTCTGGACCGTATGAAACCACGCCGCCGTCAGCACCTTTTCGGAAAGCCCCAAGAGTGCTCTTCGGCTTGCCCAAGGTCTTAAGACCATGGGTGAGTTTTAAAATCCCCAAATTCCGCTGTTTAGACCCTTTTCTGGGCCGTTTTCTTTTACATACCAAATTACAGGTTCCGATTCGATCATTTCGGACGTGGTTATTGTGATTTTCTCAGTGTAAAAGCCCGTCCAAGCATGCCCAAAAAGCCCATGAATCAAGTGGGGTCCACGGCAAAAGAGGCCATGAGTCAGCGCAAAAGCATATTAGCGATTGCATTACATGAAGTAACGGGTGCGATCATACCAGCACTAATGCACCGGATCCCATCAGAACTCCGCAGTTAAGCTTGCTTGGGCGAGAGTAGTACTAGGATGGGTGACCTCCCGGGAAGTCCTCGTGTTGCACCCCTTTTTTTGGTTTTTTCTTTTGCTTCTTTCTTTTTCTTCCGTCTTCGAAAAAAACATCGTACCTTTGGAACGACGTAACTTCTGGACCGTATGGAACCACGCCGCCGTCAGCACCTTTTCGGAAAGCCCCAAGAGTGCTCTTCGGCTTGCCCAAGGTCTTAAGACCATGGGTGAGTTTTAAAATCCCCAAATTCCGCTGTTTAGACCCTTTTCTGGGCCGTTTTCTTTTACATACCAAATTACAGGTTCCGATTCGATCATTTCGGACGTGGTTATCGCGATTTTCTCAGTGTAAAAGCCCGTCCAAGCATGCCCAAAAAGCCCATGAATCAAGTGGGGTCCACGGCAAAAGAGGCCATGAGTCAGCGCAAAAGCATATTAGCGATTGCATTACATGTACTAACGGGTGCGATCATACCAGCACTAATGCACCGGATCCCATCAGAACTCCGCAGTTAAGCGTGCTTGGGCGAGAGTAGTACTAGGATGGGTGACCTCCCGGGAAGTCCTCGTGTTGCACCCTTTTTTTTTGGTTTTTTCTTTTGCTTCTTTCTTTTTCTTCCGTCTTCGAAAAAAACATCGTACCTTTGGAACGACGTAACTTCTGGACCGTATGGAACCACGCCGCCGTCAGCACCTTTTCGGAAAGCCCCAAGAGTGCTCTTCGGCTTGCCCAAGGTCTTAAGACCATGGGTGAGTTTTAAAATCCCCAAATTCCGCTGTTTAGACCCTTTTCTGGGCCGTTTTCTTTTACATACCAAATTACAGGTTCCGATTCGATCATTTCGGACGTGGTTATTGCGATTTTCTCAGTGTAAAAGCCCGTCCAAGCATGCCCAAAAAGCCCATGAATCAAGTGGGGTCCACGGCAAAAGAGGCCATGAGTCAGCGCAAAAGCATATTAGCGATTGCGTTACATGTACTAATGGGTGCGATCATACCAGCACTAATGCACCGGATCCCATCAGAACTCCGCAGTTAAGCGTGCTTGGGCGAGAGTAGTACTAGGATGGGTGACCTCCCGGGAAGTCCTCGTGTTGCACCCCTTTTTTTTGGTTTTTTCTTTTGCTTCTTTCTTTTTCTTCCGTTTTCGAAAAAAACATCGTACCTTTGGAACGACGTAACTTCTGGACCGTATGGAACCACGCCGCCGTCAGCACCTTTTCGGAAAGCCCCAAGAGTGCTCTTCGGCTTGCCCAAGGTCTTAAGACCATGGGTGAGTTTTAAAATCCCCAAATTCCGCTGTTTAGACCCTTTTCTGGGCCGTTTTCTTTTACATACCAAATTACAGGTTCCGATTCGATCATTTCGGACGTGGTTATCGCGATTTTCTCAGTGTAAAAGCCCGTCCAAGCATGCCCAAAAAGCCCATGAATCAAGTGGGGTCCACGGCAAAAGAGGCCATGAGTCAGCGCAAAAGCATATTAGCGATTGCGTTACATGAAGTAACGGGTGCGATCATACCAGCACTAATGCACCGGATCCCATCAGAACTCCGCAGTTAAGCGTGCTTGGGCGAGAGTAGTACTAGGATGGGTGACCTCCCGGGAAGTCCTCGTGTTGCACCCTTTTTTTTGTTTTTTTCTTTTGCTTCTTTCTTTTTCTTTATACCTTTGGAACGACGTAACTTCTGGACCGTATGGAACCACGCCGCCGTCAGCACCTTTTCGGAAAGCCCCAAGAGTGCTCTTCGGCTTGCCCAAGGTCTTAAGACCATGGGTGAGTTTTAAAATCCCCAAATTCCGCTGTTTAGACCCTTTTCTGGGCCGTTTTCTTTTACATACCAAATTACAGGTTCCGATTCGATCATTTCGGACGTGGTTATCGCGATTTTCTCAGTGTAAAAGCCCGTCCAAGCATGCCCAAAAAGCCCATGAATCAAGTGGGGTCCACGGCAAAAGAGGCCATGAGTCAGCGCAAAAGCATATTAGCGATTGCGTTACATGAAGTAACGGGTGCGATCATACCAGCACTAATGCACCGGATCCCATCAGAACTCCGCAGTTAAGCGTGCTTGGCGAGAGTAGTAGTACTAGGATGGGTGACCTCCCGGGAAGTCCTCGTGTTGCACCCCTTTTTTTGGTTTTTTCTTTTGCTTCTTTCTTTTTCTTCCGTCTTCGAAAAAAACATCGTACCTTTGGAACGACGTAACTTCTGGACCGTATGGAACCACGCCGCCGTCAGCACCTTTTCGGAAAGCCCCAAGAGTGCTCTTCGGCTTGCCCAAGGTCTTAAGACCATGGGTGAGTTTTAAAATCCCCAAATTCCGCTGTTTAGACCCTTTTCTGGGCCGTTTTCTTTTACATACCAAATTACAGGTTCCGATTCGATCATTTCGGACGTGGTTATCGCGATTTTCTCAGTGTAAAAGCCCGTCCAAGCATGCCCAAAAAGCCCATGAATCAAGTGGGGTCCACGGCAAAAGAGGCCATGAGTCAGCACAAAAGCATATTAGCGATTGCGTTACATGAAGTAACGGGTGCGATCATACCAGTACTAATGCACCGGATCCCATCAGAACTCCGCAGTTAAGAGTGCTTGGGCGAGTGTAGTACTAGGATGGGTGACCTCCCGGGAAGTCCTCTTGTTGCAACCCTTTTTTTTGGTTTTTTCTTTTGCTTCTTTCTTTTTCTTCCGTTTTCGAAAAAAACATCGTACCTTTGGAACGATGTAACTTCTGGACCGTATGGAACCACGCCGCCGTCAGCACCTTTTCGGAAAGCCCCAAGAGTGCTCTTCGGCTTGCCCAAGGTCTTAAGACCATGGGTGAGTTTTAAAATCCCCAAATTCCGCTGTTTAGACCCTTTTCTGGGCCATTTTCTTTTACATACCAAATTACAGGTTCCGATTCGATCATTTCGGACGTGGTTATCGCGATTTTCTCAGTGTAAAAGCCCGTCCAAGCATGCCCAAAAAGCCCATGAATCAAGTGGGGTCCACGGCAAAAGAGGCCATGAGTCAGCGCAAAAGCATATTAGCGATTGCGTTACATGAAGTAACGGGTGCGATTATACCAGTACTAATGCACTGGATCCCATCAGAACTCCGCAGTTAAGCGTGCCTCGGCGAGAGTAGTACTAGGATGGGTGACCTCCCGGGAAGTCCTCGTGTTGCACCCCTTTTTTTGGTTTTTTCTTTTGCTTCTTTCTTTTTCTTCCGTCTTCGAAAAAAACATCGTACCTTTGGAACGACGTAACTTCTGGACCGTATGGAACCACGCCGCCGTCAGCACCTTTTCGGAAAGCCCCAAGAGTGCTCTTCGGCTTGCCCAAGGTCTTAAGACCATGGGTGAGTTTTAAAATCCCCAAATTCCGCTGTTTAGACCCTTTTCTGGGCCGTTTTCTTTTACATACCAAATTACAGGTTCCGATTCGATCATTTCGGACGTGGTTATCGCGATTTTCTCAGTGTAAAAGCCCGTCCAAGCATGCCCAAAAAGCCCATGAATCAACTGGGGTCCACGACAAAAGAGGCCATGAGTCAGCGCAAAAGCATATTAGCGATTGCGTTACATGTACTAACGGGTGCGATCATACCAGCACTAATGCACCGGATCCCATCAGAACGCAGTTAAGCGTGCTTGGGCGAGAGTAGTACTAGGATGGGTGACCTCCCGGGAAGTCCTCGTGTTGCACCCCTTTTTTTTGGTTTTTTCTTTTGCTTCTTTCTTTTTCTTCCGTCTTCGAAAAAAACATCGTACCTTTGGAACGACGTAACTTCTGGACCGTATGGAACCACGCCGCCGTCAGCACCTTTTCGGAAAGCCCCAAGAGTGCTCTTCGGCTTGCCCAAGGTCTTAAGACCATGGGTGAGTTTTAAAATCCCCAAATTCCGCTGTTTAGACCCTTTTCTGGGCCGTTTTCTTTTACATACCAAATTACAGGTTCCGATTCGATCATTTCGGACGTGGTTATCGCGATTTTCTCAGTGTAAAAGCCCGTCCAAGCATGCCCAAAAAGCCCATGAATCAAGTGGGGTCCACGGCAAAAGAGGCCATGAGTCAGCGCAAAAGCATATTAGCGATTGCGTTACATGTACTAATGGGTGCGATCATACCAGCACTAATGCACCGGATCCCATCAGAACTCCGCAGTTAAGCGTGCTTGGGCGAGAGTAGTACTAGGATGGGTGACCTCCCGGGAAGTCCTCGTGTTGCACCCCTTTTTTTGGTTTTTTCTTTTGCTTCTTTCTTTTTCTTCCGTTTTCGAAAAAAACATCGTACCTTTGGAACGACGTAACTTCTGGACCGTATGGAACCACGCCGCCGTCAGCACCTTTTCGGAAAGCCCCAAGAGTGCTCTTCGGCTTGCCCAAGGTCTTAAGACCATGGGTGAGTTTTAAAATCCCCAAATTCCGCTGTTTAGACCCTTTTCTGGGCCGTTTTCTTTTACATACCAAATTACAGGTTCCGATTCGATCATTTCGGACGTGGTTATCGCGATTTTCTCAGTGTAAAAACCCGTCCAAGCATGCCCAAAAAGCCCATGAATCAAGTGGGGTCCACGGCAAAAGAGGCCATGAGTCAGCGCAAAAGCATATTAGCGATTGCGTTACATGTACTAACGGGTGCGATCATACCAGCACTAATGCACCGGATCCCATCAGAACGCAGTTAAGCGTGCTTGGGCGAGAGTAGTACTAGGATGGGTGACCTCCCGGGAAGTCCTCGTGTTGCACCCCTTTTTTTGGTTTTTTCTTTTGCTTCTTTCTTTTTCTTCCGTCTTCGAAAAAAACATCGTACCTTTGGAACGACGTAACTTCTGGACCGTATGGAACCACGCCGCCGTCAGCATCTTTTCGGAAAGCCCCAAGAGTGCTCTTCGGCTTGCCCAAGGTCTTAAGACCATGGGTGAGTTTTAAAATCCCCAAATTCCGCTGTTTAGACCCTTTTCTGGGCCGTTTTCTTTTACATACCAAATTACAGGTTCCGATTCGATCATTTCGGACGTGGTTATCGCGATTTTCTCAGTGTAAAAGCCCGTCCAAGCATGCCCAAAAAGCCCATGAATCAAGTGGGGTCCACGGCAAAAGAGGCCATGAGTCAGCGCAAAAGCATATTAGCGATTGCGTTACATGTACTAATGGGTGCGATCATACCAGCACTAATGCACCGGATCCCATCAGAACTCCGCAGTTAAGCGTGCTTGGGCGAGAGTAGTACTAGGATGGGTGACCTCCCGGGAAGTCCTCGTGTTGCACCCCTTTTTTCTGGTTTTTTCTTTTGCTTCTTTCTTTTTCTTCCGTTTTCGAAAAAAACATCGTACCTTTGGAACGACGTAACTTCTGGACCGTATGGAACCACGCCGCCGTCAGCACCTTTTCGGAAAGCCCCAAGAGTGCTCTTCGGCTTGCCCAAGGTCTTAAGACCATGGGTGAGTTTTAAAATCCCCAAATTCCGCTGTTTAGACCCTTTTCTGGGCCGTTTTCTTTTACATACCAAATTACAGGTTCCGATTCGATCATTTCGGACGTGGTTATCGCGATTTTCTCAGTGTAAAAGCCCGTCCAAGCATGCCCAAAAAGCCCATGAATCAAGTGGGGTCCACGGCAAAAGAGGCCATGAGTCAGCGCAAAAGCATATTAGCGATTGCGTTACATGTACTAACGGGTGCGATCATACCAGCACTAATGCACCGGATCCCATCAGAACTCTGCAGTTAAGCGTGCTTGGGCGAGAGTAGTACTAGGATGGGTGACCTCCCGGGAAGTCCTCGTGTTGCACCCCTTTTTTTTGGTTTTTTCTTTTGCTTCTTTCTTTTTCTTCCGTCTTCGAAAATAACATCGTACCTTTGGAACGACGTAACTTCTGGACCGTATGGAACCACGCCGCCGTCAGCACCTTTTCGGAAAGCCCCAAGAGTGCTCTTCGGCTTGCCCAAGGTCTTAAGACCATGGGTGAGTTTTAAAATCCCCAAATTCCGCTGTTTAGACCCTTTTCTGGGCCGTTTTCTTTTACATACCAAATTACAGGTTCCGATTCGATCATTTCGGACGTGGTTATCGCGATTTTCTCAGTGTAAAAGCCCGTCCAAGCATGCCCAAAAAGCCCATGAATCAAGTGGGGTCCACGGCAAAAGAGGCCATGAGTCAGCGCAAAAGCATATTAGCGATTGCGTTACATGTACTAACGGGTGCGATCATACCAGCACTAATGCACCGGATCCCATCAGAACTCCGCAGTTAAGCGTGCTTGGGCGAGAGTAGTACTAGGATGGGTGACCTCCCGGGAAGTCCTCGTGTTGCACCCCTTTTTTTTGGTTTTTTCTTTTGCTTCTTTCTTTTTCTTCCGTTTTCGAAAAAAACATCGTACCTTTGGAACGACGTAACTTCTGGACCGTATGGAACCACGCCGCCGTCAGCACCTTTTCGGAAAGCCCCAAGAGTGCTCTTCGGCTTGCCCAAGGTCTTAAGACCATGGGTGAGTTTTAAAATCCCCAAATTCCGCTGTTTAGACCCTTTTCTGGGCCGTTTTCTTTTACATACCAAATTACAGGTTCCGATTCGATCATTTCGGACGTGGTTATCGCGATTTTCTCAGTGTAAAAGCCCGTCCAAGCATGCCCAAAAAGCCCATGAATCAAGTGGGGTCCACGGCAAAAGAGGCCATGAGTCAGCGCAAAAGCATATTAGCGATTGCGTTACATGTACTAATGGGTGCGATCATACCAGCACTAATGCACCGGATCCCATCAGAACTCCGCAGTTAAGCGTGCTTGGGCGAGAGTAGTACTAGGATGGGTGACCTCCCGGGAAGTCCTCGTGTTGCACCCCTTTTTTTTGGTTTTTTCTTTTGCTTCTTTCTTTTTCTTCGTACATTTGGAACGACGTAACTTCTGGACCGTATGGAACCACGGCGCCGTCAGCACCTTTTCGGAAAGCCCCAAGAGTGCTCTTCGGCTTGCCCAAGGTCTTAAGACCATGGGTGAGTTTTAAAATCCCCAAATTCCGCTGTTTAGACCCTTTTCTGGGCTGTTTTCTTTTACATACCAAATTACAGGTTCCGATTCGATCATTTCGGACGTGGTTATCGCGATTTTCTCAGTGTAAAAGCCCGTCCAAGCATGCCCAAAAAGCCCATGAATCAAGTGGGGTCCACGGCAAAAGAGGCCATGAGTCAGCGCAAAAGCATATTAGCGATTGCGTTACATGTACTAACGGGTGCGATCATACCAGCACTAATGCACCGGATCCCATCAGAACGTAGTTAAGCGTGCTTGGGCGAGAGTAGTATTAGGATGGGTGACCTCCCGGGAAGTCCTCGTGTTGCACCCCTTTTTTTTGGTTTTTTCTTTTGCTTCTTTCTTTTTCTTCGTACATTTGGAACGACGTAACTTCTGGACCGTATGGAACGACGCCGCCGTCAGCACCTTTTCGGAAAGCCCCAAGAGTGCTCTTCGGCTTGCCCAAGGTCTTAAGACCATGGGTGAGTTTTAAAATCCCCAAATTCCGCTGTTTAGACCCTTTTCTGGGCCGTTTTCTTTTACATACCAAATTACAGGTTCCGATTCGATCATTTCGGACGTGGTTATCGCGATTTTCTCAGTGTAAAAGCCCGTCCAAGCATGCCCAAAAAGCCCATGAATCAAGTGGGGTCCACGGCAAAAGAGGCCATGAGTCAGCGCAAAAGCATATTAGCGATTGCGTTACATGTACTAATGGGTGCGATCATACCAGCACTAATGCACCGGATCCCATCAGAACTCCGCAGTTAAGCGTGCTTGGGCGAGAGTAGTACTAGGATGGGTGACCTCCCGGGAAGTCCTCGTGTTGCACCCCTTTTTTTTGGTTTTTTCTTTTGCTTCTTTCTTTTTCTTCCGTTTTCGAAAAAAACATCGTACCTTTGGAACGACGTAACTTCTGGACCGTATGGAACCACGCCGCCGTCAGCACCTTTTCGGAAAGCCCCAAGAGTGCTCTTCGGCTTGCCTAAGGTCTTAAGACCATGGGTGAGTTTTAAAATCCCCAAATTCCGCTGTTTAGACCCTTTTCTGGGCCGTTTTCTTTTACATACCAAATTACAGGTTCCGATTCGATCATTTCGGACGTGGTTATCGCGATTTTCTCAGTGTAAAAGCCCGTCCAAGCATGCCCAAAAAGCCCATGAATCAAGTGGGGTCCACGGCAAAAGAGGCCATGAGTCAGCGCAAAAGCATATTAGCGATTGCGTTACATGTACTAACGGGTGCGATCATACCAGCACTAATGCACCGGATCCCATCAGAACGCAGTTAAGCGTGCGTGGGCGAGAGTAGTACTAGGATGGGTGACCTCCCGGGAAGTCCTCGTGTTGCACCCCTTTTTTTTGGTTTTTTCTTTTGCTTCTTTCTTTTTTTTCCGTTTTCGAAAAAAACATCGTACCTTTGGAACGACGTAACTTCTGGACCGTATGGAACCACGCCGCCGTCAGCACCTTTTCGGAAAGCCCCAAGAGTGCTCTTCGGCTTGCCCAAGGTCTTAAGACCATGGGTGAGTTTTAAAATCCCCAAATTCCGCTGTTTAGACCCTTTTCTGGGCCGTTTTCTTTTACATACCAAATTACAGGTTCCGATTCGATCATTTCGGACATGGTTATCGCGATTTTCTCAGTGTAAAAGCCCGTCCAAGCATGCCCAAAAAGCCCATGAATCAAGTGGGGTCCACGGCAAAAGAGGCCATGAGTCAGTGCAAAAGCATATTAGCGATTGCGTTACATGTACTAACGGGTGCGATCATACCAGCACTAATGCACCGGATCCCATCAGAACTCCGCAGGTAAGCGTGCTTGGGCGAGAGTAGTACTAGGATGGGTGACCTCCCGGGAAGTCCTCGTGTTGCACCCCTTTTTTTTGGTTTTTTCTTTTTCTTCCGTTTTCGAAAAAAACATCGTACCTTTGGAACGATGTAACTTCTGGACCGTATGGAACCACGCCGCCGTCAGCACCTTTTCGGAAAGCCCCAAGAGTGCTCTTCGGCTTGCCCAAGGTCTTAAGACCATGGGTGAGTTTTAAAATCCCCAAATTCCGCTGTTTAGACCCTTTTCTGGGCCGTTTTCTTTTACATACCAAATTACAGGTTCCGATTCGATCATTTCGGACGTGGTTATCGCGATTGTCTCAGTGTAAAAGCCCGTCCAAGCATGCCCAAAAAGCCCATGAATCAAGTGGGGTCCACGGCAAAAGAGGCCATGAGTCAGCGCAAAAGCATATTAGCGATTGCGTTACATGTACTAACGGGTGCGATCATACCAGCACTAATGCACCGGATCCCATCAGAACTCCGCAGTTAAGCGTGCTTGGGCGAGAGTAGTACTAGGATGGGTGACCTCCCGGGAAGTCCTCGTGTTGCACCCCTTTTTTTTGGTTTTTTCTTTTGCTTCTTTCTTTTTCTTCCGTTTTCGAAAAAAACATCGTACCTTTGGAACGATGTAACTTCTGGACCGTATGGAACCACGCCGCCGTCAGCACCTTTTCGGAAAGCCCCAAGAGTGCTCTTCGGCTTGCCCAAGGTCTTAAGACCATGGGTGAGTTTTAAAATCCCCAAATTCCGCTGTTTAGACCCTTTTCTGGGCCGTTTTCTTTTACATACCAAATTACAGGTTCCGATTCGATCATTTCGGACGTGGTTATCGCGATTTTCTCAGTGTAAAAGCCCGTCCAAGCATGCCCAAAAAGCCCATGAATCAAGTGGGGTCCACGGCAAAAGAGGCCATGAGTCAGCGCAAAAGCATATTAGCGATTGCGTTACATGTACTAACGGGTGCGATCATACCAGCACTAATGCACCGGATCCCATCAGAACGTAGTTAAGCGTGCTTGGGCGAGAGTAGTATTAGGATGGGTGACCTCCCGGGAAGTCCTCGTGTTGCACCCCTTTTTTGGTTTTTTCTTTTGCTTCTTTCTTTTTCATCGTACCTTTGGAACGACGTAACTTCTGGACCGTATGGAACCACGCCGCCGTCAGCACCTTTTCGGAAAGCCCCAAGAGTGCTCTTCGGCTTGCCCAAGGTCTTAAGACCATGGGTGAGTTTTAAAATCCCCAAATTCCGCTGTTTAGACCCTTTTCTGGGCCGTTTTCTTTTACATACCAAATTACAGGTTCCGATTCGATCATTTCGGACGTGGTTATCGCGATTTTCTCAGTGTAAAAGCCCGTCCAAGCATGCCCAAAAAGCCCATGAATCACGTGGGGTCCACGGCAAAAGAGGCCATGAGTCAGCGCAAAAGCATATTAGCGATTGCGTTACATGTACTAATGGGTGCGATCATACCAGCACTAATGCACCGGATCCCATCAGAACTCCGCAGCTAAGCGTGCTTGGGCGAGTGTAGTATTAGGATCGGTGACCTGCCGGGAAGTCCTCGTGTTGCACCCCTTTTTTTGGTTTTTCTTTTGCTTCTTTCTTTTTCTTCCGTTTTCGAAAAAAACATCGTACCTTTGGAACGATGTAACTTCTGGACCGCATGGAACGACGCCGCCGTCAGCACCTTTTCGGAAAGCCCCAAGAGTGCTCTTCGGCTTGCCCAAGGTTTTAAGACCAATGGTGAGTTTTAAAATCCCCAAATTCCGCTGTTTAGACCCTTTTCTGGGCCGTTTTCTTTTACATACCAAATTACAGGTTCCGATTCGATCATTTCGGACGTGGTTATCGCGATTTTCTCAGTGTAAAAGCCCGTCCAAGTATGCTTAAAAAGCCCATGAATCAAGTGGGGTCCACGGCAAAAGAGGCCATGAGTCAGCGCAAAAGCATATTAGCGATTGCGTTACATGTACTAACGGGTGCGATCATACCAGCACTAATGCACCGGATCCCATCAGAACTCCGCAGTTAAGCGTGCTTGGGCGAGAGTAGTACTAGGATGGGTGACCTCCCGGGAAGTCCTCGTGTTGCACCCCTTTTTTTTGGTTTTTTCTTTTGCTTCTTTCTTTTTCTTCCGTTTTCGAAAAAACATCGTACCTTTGGAACGACGTAACTTCTGGACCGTATGGAACCACGCCGCCGTCAGCACCTTTTCGGAAAGCCCCAAGAGTGCTCTTCGGCTTGCCCAAGGTCTTAAGACCATGGGTGAGTTTTAAAATCCCCAAATTCCGCTGTTTAGACCCTTTTCTGGGCCGTTTTCTTTTACATACCAAATTACAGGTTCCGATTCGATCATTTCGGACGTGGTTATCGCGATTTTCTCAGTGTAAAAGCCCGTCCAAGCATGCCCAAAAAGCCCATGAATCAAGTGGGGTCCACGGCAAAAGAGGCCATGAGTCAGCGCAAAAGCATATTAGCGATTGCGTTACATGTACTAACGGGTGCGATCATACCAGCACTAATGCACCGGATCCCATCAGAACTCCGCAGTTAAGCGTGCTTGGGCGAGAGTAGTACTAGGATGGGTGACCTCCCGGGAAGTCCTCGTGTTGCACCCCTTTTTTTTGGTTTTTTCTTTTGCTTCTTTCTTTTTCTTCCGTTTCGAAAAAAACATCGTACCTTTGGAACGACGTAACTTCTGGACCGTATGGAACCACGCCGCCGTCAGCACCTTTTCGGAAAGCCCCAAGAGTGCTCTTCGGCTTGCCCAAGGTCTTAAGACCATGGGTGAGTTTTAAAATCCCCAAATTCCGCTGTTTAGACCCTTTTCTGGGCCGTTTTCTTTTACATACCAAATTACAGGTTCCGATTCGATCATTTCGGACGTGGTTATCGCGATTTTCTCAGTGTAAAAGCCCGTCCAAGCATGCCCAAAAAGCCCATGAATCAAGTGGGGTCCACGGCAAAAGAGGCCATGAGTCAGCGCAAAAGCATATTAGCGATTGCGTTACATGTACTAACGGGTGCGATCATACCAGCACTAATGCACCGGATCCCATCAGAACGCAGTTAAGCGTGCTTGGGCGAGAGTAGTACTAGGATGGGTGACCTCCCGGGAAGTCCTCGTGTTGCACCCCTTTTTTGGTTTTTTCTTTTGCTTCTTTCTTTTTCTTCGTACCTTTGGAACGACGTAACTTCTGGACCGTATGGAACCACGCCGCCGTCAGCACCTTTTCGGAAAGCCCCAAGAGTGCTCTTCGGCTTGCCCAAGGTCTTAAGACCATGGGTGAGTTTTAAAATCCCCAAATTCCGCTGTTTAGACCCTTTTCTGGGCCGTTTTCTTTTACATACCAAATTACAGGTTCCGATTCGATCATTTCGGACGTGGTTATCGCGATTTTCTCAGTGTAAAAGCCCGTCCAAGCATGCCCAAAAAGCCCATGAATCAAGTGGGGTCCACGGCAAAAGAGGCCATGAGTCAGCGCAAAAGCATATTAGCGATTGCGTTACATGTACTAACGGGTGCGATCATACCAGCACTAATGCACCGGATCCCATCAGAACGCAGTTAAGCGTGCTTGGGCGAGAGTAGTACTAGGATGGGTGACCTCCCGGGAAGTCCTCGTGTTGCACCCCTTTTTTTTGGTTTTTTCTTTTGCTTCTTTCTTTTTCTTCCGTTTTCGAAAAAAACATCGTACCTTTGGAACGACGTAACTTCTGGACCGTATGGAACCACGCCGCCGTCAGCACCTTTTCGGAAAGCCCCAAGAGTGCTCTTCGGCTTGCCCAAGGTCTTAAGACCATGGGTGAGTTTTAAAATCCCCAAATTCCGCTGTTTAGACCCTTTTCTGGGCCGTTTTCTTTTACATACCAAATTACAGGTTCCGATTCGATCATTTCGGACGTGGTTATCGCGATTTTCTCAGTGTAAAAGCCCGTCCAAGCATGCCCAAAAAGCCCATGAATCAAGTGGGGTCCACGGCAAAAGAGGCCATGAGTCAGCGCAAAAGCATATTAGCGATTGCGTTACATGTACTAACGGGTGCGATCATACCAGCACTAATGCACCGGATCCCATCAGAACGCAGTTAAGCGTGCTTGGGCGAGAGTAGTACTAGGATGGGTGACCTCCCGGGAAGTCCTCGTGTTGCACCCCTTTTTTTTGGTTTTTTCTTTTGCTTCTTTCTTTTTCTTCCGTTTTCGAAAAAAACATCGTACCTTTGGAACGACGTAACTTCTGGACCGTATGGAACCACGCCGCCGTCAGAACCTTTTCGGAAAGCCCCAAATTCCGCTGTTTAGACCCTTTTCTGGGCCGTTTTCTTTTACATACCAAATTACAGGTTCCGATTCGATCATTTCGGACGTGGTTATCGCGATTTTCTCAGTGTAAAAGCCCGTCCAAGCATGCCCAAAAAGCCCATGAATCAAGTGGGGTCCACGGCAAAAGAGGCCATGAGTCAGCGCAAAAGCATATTAGCGATTGCGTTACATGTACTAACGGGTGCGATCATACCAGCACTAATGCACCGGATCCCATCAGAACTCCGCAGTTAAGCGTGCTTGGGCGAGAGTAGTACTAGGATGGGTGACCTCCCGGGAAGTCCTCGTGTTGCACCCCTTTTTTTAGTTTTTTCTTTTGCTTCTTTCTTTTTATTTGTACCTTTGGAACGACGTAACTTCTGGACCGTATGGAACCACGCCGCCGTCAGCACCTTTTCGGAAAGCCCCAAGAGTGCTCTTCGGCTTGCCCAAGGTCTTAAGACCATGGGTGAGTTTTAAAATCCCCAAATTCCGCTGTTTAGACCCTTTTCTGGGCCGTTTTCTTTTACATACCAAATTACAGGTTCCGATTCGATCATTTCGGACGTGGTTATCGCGATTTTCTCAGTGTAAAAGCCCGTCCAAGCATGCCCAAAAAGCCCATGAATCAAGTGGGGTCTACGGCAAAAGAGGCCATGAGTCAGCGCAAAAGCATATTAGCGATTGCGTTACATGTACTAACGGGTGCGATCATACCAGCACTAATGCACCGGATCCCATCAGAACTCCGCAGTTAAGCGTGCTTGGGCGAGAGTAGTACTAGGATGGGTGACCTCCCGGGAAGTCCTCGTGTTGCACCCCTTTTTTTAGTTTTTTCTTTTGCTTCTTTCTTTTTATTTGTACCTTTGGAACGACGTAACTTCTGGACCGTATGGAACCACGCCGCCGTCAGCACCTTTTCGGAAAGCCCCAAGAGTGCTCTTCGGCTTGCCCAAGGTCTTAAGACCATGGGTGAGTTTTAAAATCCCCAAATTCCGCTGTTTAGACCCTTTTCTGGGCCGTTTTCTTTTACATACCAAATTACAGGTTCCGATTCGATCATTTCGGACGTGGTTATCGCGATTTTCTCAGTGTAAAAGCCCGTCCAAGCATGCCCAAAAAGCCCATGAATCAAGTGGGGTCTACGGCAAAAGAGGCCATGAGTCAGCGCAAAAGCATATTAGCGATTGCGTTACATGTACTAACGGGTGCGATCATACCAGCACTAATGCACCGGATCCCATCAGAACGCAGTTAAGCGTGCTTGGGCGAGAGTAGTACTAGGATGGGTGACCTCCCGGGAAGTCCTCGTGTTGCACCCCTTTTTTGGTTTTTTCTTTTGCTTCTTTCTTTTTCTTCTTACCTTTGGAACGACGTAACTTCTGGACCGTATGGAACCACGCCGCCGTCAGCACCTTTTCGGAAAGCCCCAAGAGTGCTCTTCGGCTTGCCCAAGGTCTTAAGACCATGGGTGAGTTTTAAAATCCCCAAATTCCGCTGTTTAGACCCTTTTCTGGGCCGTTTTCTTTTACATACCAAATTACAGGTTCCGATTCGATCATTTCGGACGTGGTTATCGCGATTTTCTCAGTGTAAAAGCCCGTCCAAGCATGCCCAAAAAGCCCATGAATCAAGTGGGGTCCACGGCAAAAGAGGCCATGAGTCAGCGCAAAAGCATATTAGCGATTGCGTTACATGTACTAACGGGTGCGATCATACCAGCACTAATGCACCGGATCCCATCAGAACGTAGTTAAGCGTGCTTGGGCGAGAGTAGTACTAGGATGGGTGACCTCCCGGGAAGTCCTCGTGTTGCACCCCTTTTTTGGTTTTTTCTTTTGCTTCTTTCTTTTTCTTCTTACCTTTGGAACGACGTAACTTCTGGACCGTATGGAACCACGCCGCCGTCAGCACCTTTTCGGAAAGCCCCAAGAGTGCTCTTCGGCTTGCCCAAGGTCTTAAGACCATGGGTGAGTTTTAAAATCCCCAAATTCCGCTGTTTAGACCCTTTTCTGGGCCGTTTTCTTTTACATACCAAATTACAGGTTCCGATTCGATCATTTCGGACGTGGTTATCGCGATTTTCTCAGTGTAAAAACCCGTCCAAGCATGCCCAAAAAGCCCATGAATCAAGTGGGGTCTACGGCAAAAGAGGCCATGAGTCAGCGCAAAAGCATATTAGCGATTGCGTTACATGTACTAACGGGTGCGATCATACCAGCACTAATGCACCGGATCCCATCAGAACGTAGTTAAGCGTGCTTGGGCGAGAGTAGTACTAGGATGGGTGACCTCCCGGGAAGTCCTCGTGTTGCACCCCTTTTTTTGGTTTTTTCTTTTGCTTCTTTCTTTTTCTTCCGTCTTCGAAAATAACATCGTACCTTTGGAACGACGTAACTTCTGGACCGTATGGAACCACGCCGCCGTCAGAACCTTTTCGGAAAGCCCCAAGAGTGCTCTTCGGCTTGCCCAAGGTCTTAAGACCATGGGTGAGTTTTAAAATCCCCAAATTCCGCTGTTTAGACCCTTTTCTGGGCCGTTTTCTTTTACATACCAAATTACAGGTTCCGATTCGATCATTTCGGACGTGGTTATCGCGATTTTCTCAGTGTAAAAACCCGTCCAAGCATGCCCAAAAAGCCCATGAATCAAGTGGGGTCCACGGCAAAAGAGGCCATGAGTCAGCGCAAAAGCATATTAGCGATTGCGTTACATGTACTAACGGGTGCGATCATACCAGCACTAATGCACCGGATCCCATCAGAACGTAGTTAAGCGTGCTTGGGCGAGAGTAGTACTAGGATGGGTGACCTCCCGGGAAGTCCTCGTGTTGCACCCCTTTTTTTGGTTTTTTCTTTTGCTTCTTTCTTTTTCTTCCGTCTTCGAAAATAACATCGTACCTTTGGAACGACGTAACTTCTGGACCGTATGGAACCACGCCGCCGTCAGCACCTTTTCGGAAAGCCCCAAGAGTGCTCTTCGGCTTGCCCAAGGTCTTAAGACCATGGGTGAGTTTTAAAATCCCCAAATTCCGCTGTTTAGACCCTTTTCTGGGCCGTTTTCTTTTACATACCAAATTACAGGTTCCGATTCGATCATTTCGGACGTGGTTATCGCGATTTTCTCAGTGTAAAAACCCGTCCAAGCATGCCCAAAAAGCCCATGAATCAAGTGGGGTCCACGGCAAAAGAGGCCATGAGTCAGCGCAAAAGCATATTAGCGATTGCGTTACATGTACTAACGGGTGCGATCAAACCAGAACTCCGCAGGTAAGCGTGCTTGGGCGAGAGTAGTACTAGGATGGGTGACCTCCCGGGAAGTCCTCGTGTTGCACCCCTTTTTTTTGGTTTTTTCTTTTGCTTCTTTCTTTTTCTTCCGTCTTCGAAAATAACATCGTACCTTTGGAACGACGTAACTTCTGGACCGTATGGAACCACGCCGCCGTCAGCACCTTTTCGGAAAGCCCCAAGAGTGCTCTTCGGCTTGCCCAAGGTCTTAAGACCATGGGTGAGTTTTAAAATCCCCAAATTCCGCTGTTTAGACCCTTTTCTGGGCCGTTTTCTTTTACATACCAAATTACAGGTTCCGATTCGATCATTTCGGACGTGGTTATCGCGATTTTCTCAGTGTAAAAGCCCGTCCAAGCATGCCCAAAAAGCCCATGAATCAAGTGGGGTCCACGGCAAAAGAGGCCATGAGTCAGCGCAAAAGCATATTAGCGATTGCGTTACATGTACTAACGGGTGCGATCATACCAGCACTAATGCACCGGATCCCATCAGAACTCCGCAGTTAAGCGTGCTTGGGCGAGAGTAGTACTAGGATGGGTGACCTCCCGGGAAGTCCTCGTGTTGCACCCCTTTTTTTTGGTTTTTTCTTTTGCTTCTTTCTTTTTCTTCCGTCTTCGAAAATAACATCGTACCTTTGGAACGACGTAACTTCTGGACCGTATGGAACCACGCCGCCGTCAGCACCTTTTCGGAAAGCCCCAAGAGTGCTCTTCGGCTTGCCCAAGGTCTTAAGACCATGGGTAAGTATTAAACTCCCCAAATTCCGCTGTTTAGACCCTTTTCTGGGCCGTTTTCTTTTACATACCAAATTACAGGTTCCGATTCGATCATTTCGGACGTGGTTATCGCGATTTTCTCAGTGTAAAAACCCGTCCAAGCATGCCCAAAAAGCCCATGAATCAAGTGGGGTCCACGGCAAAAGAGGCCATGAGTCAGCGCAAAAGCATATTAGCGATTGCGTTACATGTACTAACGGGTGCGATCATACCAGCACTAATGCACCGGATCCCATCAGAACTCCGCAGTTAAGCGTGCTTGGGCGAGAGTAGTACTAGGATGGGTGACCTCCCGGGAAGTCCTCGTGTTGCACCCCTTTTTTTGGTTTTTTCTTTTGCTTCTTTCTTTTTCTTCCGTCTTCGAAAATAACATCGTACCTTTGGAACGACGTAACTTCTGGACCGTATGGAACCACGCCGCCGTCAGCACCTTTTCGGAAAGCCCCAAGAGTGCTCTTCGGCTTGCCCAAGGTCTTAAGACCATGGGTAAGTTTTAAAATCCCCAAATTCCGCTGTTTAGACCCTTTTCTGGGCCGTTTTCTTTTACATACCAAATTACAGGTTCCGATTCGATCATTTCGGACGTGGTTATCGCGATTTTCTCAGTGTAAAAACCCGTCCAAGCATGCCCAAAAAGCCCATGAATCAAGTGGGGTCCACGGCAAAAGAGGCCATGAGTCAGCGCAAAAGCATATTAGCGATTGCGTTACATGTACTAACGGGTGCGATCATACCAGCACTAATGCACCGGATCCCATCAGAACTCCGCAGTTAAGCGTACTTGGGCGAGAGTAGTACTAGGATGGGTGACCTCCCGGGAAGTCCTCGTGTTGCACCCTTTTCTTTGGTTTTTTCTTTTGCTTCTTTCTTTTTCTTTCGTCTTCGAAAATAACATCGTACCTTTGGAACGACGTAACTTCTGGACCGTATGGAACCACGCCGCCGTCAGAACCTTTTCGGAAAGCCCCAAGAGTGCTCTTCGGCTTGCCCAAGGTCTTAAGACCATGGGTGAGTTTTAAAATCCCCAAATTCCGCTGTTTAGACCCTTTTCTGGGCCGTTTTCTTTTACATACCAAATTACAGGTTCTGATTCGATCATTTCGGACGTGGTTTTCGCGATTTTCTCAGTGTAAAAGCCCGTCCAAGCATACCCAAAAAGCCCATGAATCAAGTGGGGTCCACGGCAAATGAGGCCATGAGTCAGCGCAAAAGCATATTAGCGATTGCGTTACATGTACTAACGGGTGCGATCATACCAGCACTAATGCACCGGATCCCATCAGAACTCCGCAGTTAAGCGTGCTTGGGCGAGAGTAGTACTAGGATGGGTGACCTCCCGGGAAGTCCTCGTGTTGCACCCCTTTTTTTTGGTTTTTTCTTTTGCTTCTTTCTTTTCTTCCGTCTTCGAAAATAACATTGTACCTTTGGAACGACGTAACTTCTGGACCGTATGGAACCACGCCGCCGTCAGAACCTTTTCGGAAAGCCCCAAGAGTGCTCTTCGGCTTGCCCAAGGTCTTAAGACCATGGGTGAGTTTTAAAATCCCCAAATTCCGCTGTTTAGACCCTTTTCTGGGCCGTTTTCTTTTACATACCAAATTACAGGTTCCGATTCGATCATTTCGGACGTGGTTATCGCGATTTTCTCAGTGTAAAAACCCGTCCAAGCATGCCCAAAAAGCCCATGAATCAAGTGGGGTCCACGGCAAAAGAGGCCATGAGTCAGCGCAAAAGCATATTAGCGATTGCGTTACATGTACTAACGGGTGCGATCATACCAGCACTAATGCACCGGATCCCATCAGAACTCCGCAGTTAAGCGTGCTTGGGCGAGAGTAGTACTAGGATGGGTGACCTCCCGGGAAGTCCTCGTGGTGCACCCCTTTTTTGTTTTTTCTTTTGCTTCTTTCTTTTTCTTCCGTCTTCGAAAATAACATCGTACCTTTGGAACGACGTAACTTCTGGACCGTATGGAACCACGCCGCCGTCAGAACCTTTTCGGAAAGCCCCAAGAGTGCTCTTCGGCTTGCCCAAGGTCTTAAGACCATGGGTGAGTTTTAAAATCCCCAAATTCCGCTGTTTAGACCCTTTTCTGGGCCGTTTTCTTTTACATACCAAATTACAGGTTCCGATTCGATCATTTCGGACGTGGTTATCGCGATTTTCTCAGTGTAAAAGCCCGTCCAAGCATGCCCAAAAAGCCCATGAATCAAGTGGGGTCCACGCAAAAGAGGCCATGAGTCAGCGCAAAAGCATATTAGCGATTGCGTTACATGTACTAACGGTGCGATCATACCAGCACTAATGCACCGGATCCCATCAGAACTCCGCAGTTAAGCGTGCTTGGGCGAGAGTAGTACTAGGATGGGTGACCTCCCGGGAAGTCCTCGTGTTGCACCCCTTTTTTTGGTTTTTTCTTTTGCTTCTTTCTTTTTCTTCCGTCTTCGAAAATAACATCGTACCTTTGGAACGACGTAACTTCTGGACCGTATGGAACCCGCCGCCGTCAGCACCTTTTCGGAAAGCCCCAAGAGTGCTCTTCGGCTTGCCCAAGGTCTTAAGACCATGGGAAGGTCGTAAGATGGGTGCGTTTTAAAATCCCCAAATTCCGCTGTTTAGACCCTTTTCTGGGCCATTTTCTTTTACATACCAAATTACAGGTTCCGATTCGATCATTTCGAACGTGGTTATCGCGATTTTCTCAGTGTAAAAGCCCGTCCAAGCATGCCCAAAAAGCCCATGAATCAAGTGGGGTCCACGGCAAAAGAGGCCATGAGTCAGCGCAAAAGCATATTAGCGATTGCGTTACATGTACTAACGGGTGCGATCATACCAGCACTAATGCACCGGATCCCATCAGAACTCTGCAGTTAAGCGTGCTTGCGAGAGTAGTACTAGGATGGGTGACCTCCCGGGAAGTCCTCTTGTTGCACCCTTTTTTTTTTTTTTTCTTTTGCTTCTTTCTTTTTCTTCCGTCTTCGAAAATAACATTGTACCTTTGGAACGACGTAACTTCTGGACCGTATGGAACCACGCCGCCGTCAGAACCTTTTCGGAAAGCCCCAAGAGTGCTCTTCGGCTTGCCCAAGGTCTTAAGACCATGGGTGAGTTTTAAAATCCCCAAATTCCGCTGTTTAGACCCTTTTCTGGGCCGATTCGATCATTTCGGGACGTGGTTATCGCGATTTTCTCAGTGTAAAAGCCCGTCCAAGCATGCCCAAAAAGCCCATGAATCAAGTGGGTCCACGGCAAAAGAGGCCATGAGTCAGCGCAAAAGCATATTAGCGATTGCGTTACATGTACTAACGGGTGCGATCATACCAGCACTAATGCACCGGATCCCATCAGAACTCCGCAGTTAAGCGTGCTTGGCGAGAATAGTACTAGGATGGGTGACCTCCCGGGAAGTCCTCGTGTTGCACCCTTTTTTTTTGGTTTTTTCTTTTGCTTCTTTCTTTTCTTCCGTCTTCGAAAATAACATCGTACCTTTGGAACGACGTAACTTCTGGACCGTATGGAACCACGCCGCCGTCAGCACCTTTTCGGAAAGCCCCAAGAGTGCTCTTCGGCTTGCCCAAGGTCATAAGACCATGGGTGAGTTTTAAAATCCCCAAATTCCGCTGTTTAGACCCTTTTCTGGGCCGTTTTCTTTTACATACCAAATTACAGGTTCCGATTCGATCATTTCGGACGTGGTTATCGCGATTTTCTCAGTGTAAAAGCCCGTCCAAGCATGCCCAAAAAGCCCATGAATCAAGTGGGGTCCACGGCAAAAGAGGCCATGAGTCAGCGCAAAAGCATATTAGCGATTGCGTTACATGTACTAACGGGTGCGATCATACCAGCACTAATGCACCGGATCCCATCAGAACTCCGCAGTCAAGCGTGCTTGGGCGAGAGTAGTACTAGGATGGGTGACCTCCCGGGAAGTCCTTTGGAACGACGTTCTTTCTGGACCGTATGGAACCACCGCCGCCGATAGAACATTTCCGGAAGCCAACAGAGTGCTCTTCGGCTTGGCCCACAGTCTTCAGACCATGGATGGTTTTAAAACTCACTAAAATCCCGATGTGTAGACATCTTTGTCTGGCGCCCGTTTTCTCTTACATAACCAATTACACGTTCCGATTTCGATTTTTCATTTTTGTGACGTGAGTCTAATTGTGATTTCTCTTGAGTAATGAAAGCCCCGTTCCAGCTTGCCCAAAAAGCACAATGGAATTCTTAAGTATGTTGGGGTGTCCACGGCCAAAGTCGAGCCCTGAGGTCAGCAGTCAAAACGCAGTATTGGAGAATGCGTTACATGAAAGTAACTGGTGCGTATACTTGACTAAGCACTAGTGGTCAACCAGAATACCCATCAGAAACATGTCGTAGTTAAGATCGTGGCTCTGGCGAGAGTAGTAATAGGGAATGGTTTACCATCCCTGGAAACAGTCCTACTTGGTTAGCACAGCCTTTTTTGCGTTTTACGTCTATTGCTATCTTCCCCTTTCTTCGGACCTTGTGGAACGACATAACATATGGACTCGTATGATACTCCCGTCCGCCGTCAACACCCTTTCTCGGAACAGACACAAGAGTGCTTCCCTCTCGGCTTGGCCCATGGTGTTAAGACCATGGGTGACGTTTTAAAATACCTCAAATTTCCGCTGTGTTAGACCCCTTTTCTGGGTCCGTTTCTTTTTAGCATACCAAATTACCGGTTCCGATTCGAACATTGTAGGACATCGGTTTGTCTCGATCTATGTAATCAGTATAATTAAGCCACAGTTCCAAGCAAGCCCAAAAAAATAAAACGCCCATTTAAGTCAAATGTGCGGGCCACCGAAAAAGATGGCCATGAGTCCGCGCAAAAGTCCTATTAGCCGAGTGCGTTACACCGGCTTAGTAAATGGGTGCGATCAGTACTGAGCCAATAATGCACCGTGAGTCACACTCAGAAACTCAAGACAGTAAAGACGTTGGCTCACTGGGCCCCCTCGAGAGTCAAGTACTAGGTGATGGGGTGACCTGGCGGGGGAAGCATCCTCGTGTTGCACATCCTTTCTTTTTTAGGTTTTATTCTTTTTGCGTCTTTCTTTTTATTCCCTCTTCGCAAAAACATTGTACCTTTGGAACGATTCGCTAACTTTCTGGACCGTATGTGGAACCACGCCGCCTGTCCAGCAACTTTTCGCGAACAGCCCTACAGAATGTGCTCTTCGATTACCCCAAGTTAATAAAGACGCTGTGCCGTGAGTTTTTTAAATCCCCAAATTCTGCTTATTTAGACGCTTTTTCTGGGCCGTGTTTCATTTGATCATACCCAAAGTACAAGGTTCCGCATTATTTCGACCATGTTGGACGTTGGTTCTTTATGCGATTTTCTCAGTGTAAAAGCCCTGTCCACGCATCGCCCAAAACGCCGATGAAATCAAGTGGGGTCCGTGGTAAAAGCGGTTAGGATGGTATGCGTAAAAGCATTATTAGACGAGTGCGGTTAACATGACAAGAACGGGTGTGCGAGATCATTACAAGCCACTAATGCACCCGATCCAATCAGAAAACTCGCAGTTAAGTGTTCTTGGTCATTGGAGAGTAGTACCCGATGGTGGGACTCCCGGGGAACAGTCCTCGTTTTGCACCCCTTTTATGGTTTTTTTCTTGTGCTTCTTTCTTTTTCTTTTTCTTCGTACCTTTGGAACGACGTACTTTCTGAGACCGTAATGGACCACCATCAGCCCGTCTACTGTCCCAGCACCTTTCTGAAAGCCCAAGGAGGACTCGTGCACGGGGCTTGTCCAAGGTCCTAGACCCACGTTGAGTTTTTTAAAACCCACCCAAATACTGCACGTTTAGTAGACCCTCTTCTGGGTCGTTTTCGCTGTTATAATATACCCTAATTCACAGGTTCAGTATTCGACCATTTTGGACGAGGTTTTCCGGGGGGATTCTTCTCTCTCGTAAAAGACCTGTGCCAGCATAGCCATCCCAAACACGCGCCAGGATATAAAGTGGGGTCACACGATAAAACGAGGCCATGATTGTCCAGCGCAAAAAGAATATTACGCGATTGCGTTACATGATGGTAACGGCGTGCGATCATACCAGCACTAGTGCATCACGGATCCCATCGAGAATCTCCGGCAGTGTTAAGAATGGCGTGCTTGGGCGGCATTCATGTACCCTAGGATGGAGTTATACTAGTATGGGTGCACCTCCGGGAAGTCCCTCTTGTTGCACCCTTTTTTTTTGGTTTGTTGCTTTGGTTCTTTTTTTTTTCTTCCGTACCTTTGGACCGACAGTAACTTCTGGACTGTATATTGTGATGAAACCACGCACGCCGTTCAGCACCTGTTCGGAAAGCCCCAAGAGTGCTCTCGGCTTAGCCCAAAGGTATAAGACCATATGTAGAGTTTTTAAAATCCCAAATTACCGCTGTTCGGCCTCCTACTGGGCCGTTTCTTTACATACCAATTACAGGTTCGAATTTCTCTCATTTCAGACGTGTCGGTTACTTGCCGATTTTACACTCATGTAAATCAGCCACTGTCCAAGATATGCCCACAAAATTTAACCCATTGAGAATCATAGTGGGATGGGCCTAAAACGACATAAGAGGCCAGGCCAGCGCAAAAAGCATATTAGCCTGATGCAGTATACTATTGTACGTAACGGGTGACGATTAATACCAGCACGTAAATGCACCAGTGATCTCCCATCAGAAATGTCACGTTAGCTTCGTGCTTTGGGCCAGAGAGTTAGTAACAGGATGGGTGACCTCCCGGGAGTCCTCGTGTATCACCCCTTTTTTGGTTTTCACATCTTTTGCTTCCATTCTGTTTCCTTACACTTTGGAAACGACGTAACTTCTGGACCGTATGGAACCACGCCGCCGTCAGCACCTTTTCGGAAAGCCCCAAGAGTGCTCTTCGGCTTGCCCAAGGTCTTAAGACCATGGGTGAGTTTTAAAATCCCCAAATTCCGCTGTTTAGACCCTTTTCTGGGCCGTTTTCTTTTACATACCAAATTACAGGTTCGGATTCGATCATTTCGGACGTGGTTATCGCGATTTTCTCAGTGTAAAAGCCCGTCCAAGCATGCCCAAAAAGCCCATGAATCAAGTGGGGTCCACGGCAAAAGAGGCCATGAGTCAGCGCAAAAGCATATTAGCGATTGCGTTACATGTACTAACGGGTGCGATCATACCAGCACTAATGCACCGGATCCCATCAGAACTCCGAAGTCAAGCGTGCTTGGCCGAGAGTAGTACTAGGATGGGTGACCTCCCGGGAAGTCCTCGTGTTGCACCTTTTTTTTGTTTTTTTTTTTTGCTTTTTTCTTTTTCTTCTGTCTTCGAAAAAAACATCGTAACTTTGGAACGACGTACCTTCGGACCGTATGGAATCCACGCCGCTCGTCAGCACACATTTTCGGAAAAGTTGGGGGGGGTGGCCCCAAGAGTGCTCTTCGGCTGCCCAGGCTATTAAGACCATGGTGGAGTTTCTAAAATCGCAAGATTCCGCTTGTTTAGACCCTTTCTGAGCCGTTTTCTTTTCCTACCCAAATATACCAGGTTCGATTTCGATTCATTTAAGAGAAGTGGTTTTATTGAGATCTTTTTCTCATGTGAAAAGCCCGGCTAAGCATACCCAAAAAAGCCCCATGAATCAAGTGGGGGGCCACACGGCAAAAGTACGGCAATACCGTCATCGCAAACAGAATAATCTTAGTGATTGCGTTACATTGAAGTAAAATGCCTCGCGATCATACTACCACAACCGGTAGAGGATACCACTCAGAAACCCGCCGCAGCTCAAACGCGTGCACTGGCGAGAGCATAGTACTATGGATGGGTGACTCCGGGGAATTTCTTTCGTGTTGCATCCCTTTTTTTACAGTTTTTTTCTTTGCACTCGTTTCCTTTTTCTTACGTCACTTCTCGGAATAAAATACATTCGTACACTTTTGGAATCGAACGTAATCGTCCCTGGACCAGTAATGGAACCACGCCGCCGTCAGCACCCAACCTTTTTCGGAACAGACCCAAGATGTTTGCTCTCAGGACTTGCCCAAGGTCTTAAGACCATGGGTGAGTTTTTAAAGATCCCCACAATTCCGCTGTCTTAGACCCGTTTTACTCGGGCCGTGTTCTTTTGGTTACAATACCAAAAATTACAGGTTCCGATCCTCGATCATTTCGTGACGTGGTTATCGCGATTTTTCTCAGTTGTAAAAAGCATCGTCCAAGCAATGCCCAAAAAGCGCCTATGACATGACAAGGGGGTCCACGGCAAAAGAGATCCATGAGTCAGCGAAAAAGCATATTACGCGATTTGCTGTTACATGACATGTAACGGGTGCGATTCATACCAGCAGATCAATGCACCGGAATCCCCTATCAGAACTCCGCAGTTAAGCCGTTGTTGGGCGAGGAGTAGTATAGGTTTTGGGTGACCTCCCGGGAAGTACCTCGTGTGCACCCCTTTTTTTTGTTTTTCCTTTTGACTGCTTTTTGGGTCTTCGAACATTTGGAAGGACGTCCGCAACTTCTGGACCGTATATGGAACCTCATACGCCGCCGTGTCATGAACCTTTCGGAAAGATCCAAGAGTGCCCTCTTTGCTTGCCCAAGGTCACGAAGAACCACATGGTGAGTATTAAATCCCCCAAATTCGCTGTTTAGACCTTTTCTGGCCGTTTTCTTTACATACCAAATTACAGGTCCTGATTCTCGACTCATGATCAGGAGTGGTTTTTGATCGCGATTTTCTCAAGTGTGTTAAAGCCGTCAACCATGCCAAAAAGACCATGAATCACGTCTGGGGTCCACGGCAAAAGAGGCCCATGCAGTCAGCGCCAAAAAAAGCACATATCTACTGCGAATTGATGTTACACTGTACTACATTGGGTGCGGGATTATACCAGCACTAATGCACCGGATCCCATCAGAAATCCCGCAGCTAAGCGTGATGGGAGGCAGAGTCATATACTACGGATAGGGATTCCTCCCAGTGAAGTACTCGTGTTGCACCCCTTTTTTTTGCGCTTTTTCTTTTGACACTTGCTTCTTTTTACTCGAACCTTGGAACGACCGTAAACTTCTTGGACCGTATGGAACCCACGCCAGCCGTCAGACCTTTTCGAAAGCCCCAAGAGTGACATTTCTTGGCTTGCCCAAAGGTCTTAAGACCATGGGTGAGTTTTTAAAATTCTCCCAAACTCCGCCTGTTTAGCACCTTTTTATGGGCCATTGCTCTTTGTCACCATACCAAATTACATGGTTCCGATTCGATCATTTCGGAGCGGTTGTTATCGCGATTTTTTTTTCCTCAGTGTAAAAGCCGTGACCACCAAGCAATGCCCAAAAAGCACCATGAACTCCAAAGATGGCGGTCCACGGCAAAATGAGGCTATGAGTCAGACGCATCAACGCATATTACGGATGCGATGCTTATACATGTAAGAAAGTGGGTGCGCATCCCATACCAGCATCTTAATGCACCGGATCCCATCAGAACTCCGCATTCAAGCGTGCTTGGGCGAGATATACTGGGATAGGTGACCACCCGGGAAGTCCTCGTGTTGTACCCCTTTTTTTTAGTTTTTTTCTTTTGCTTCTTTCTTTTTTAATTTGGACCTTTGTAACGACGTAGCTTCTGACGTATGAACCACGCCGCCGTCGCTCACCTTTTCGGAAGCCCTACAGAAGTGCTCTTGCTCGCTTGCCCAAGGTCGTAGACCATTGGTTGTGTTTTTAAAATCCTCAATGCTGCTGTTTAAGAGACTCTTTTCTGGCCGTTTTCTTTGTTACATACCAAATACGGTTTCCGGTCGTCATTCGGCCCGTGTTTCGCGATTTTCTTAGTGTAAAAGCCCGTCCAAGCATGCCCCTAAAGCCGCATGATAAATGGGGTCTACGGCAAAAAGGCCATTATCAACGCAAAAGCATATCTCGATTGCGTTACTGTACTAATGGGTGCGATCTACCAGCACTAATGCCCGATCCCATCAGAACTCCGCAGTCAAGCGTGCTTGGGCGAGAGTATACTATGAATGGGTGACCTCCCGGAAGTCCTCGTGTTGCACCCCTTTTTTTTTGGTGTTTTCTTTGCTTCTTTCTTTTTCTTCCGTTTTCGAAAAAAACATCGTAACCTTTGAACGACGTAACTTCTGGACCGTATGGAACCCCACGCCGCCGTCCAAGCAGCTTTGTCGGAAGCCCCCAGATTGGTGCTTTCGGGCTTGCGCAAGGTTTTTCAAAACCCATGGGTGAGTCAGTTACTAAATCCCCAAATTCCGCTGTTTAGACCCTTTTCTCTCTGGCCCGTTTTCTTTTTACATACCAAATTACCAGGTTCCGAGTTTCGATCATTTTCGGACGTGGTTATCGTGATTTTCTCAGTGTAAAAAGCCCGTTCCAAGCATGCCAAAAAGCCCATGAATCAAGTGGGGGTCCACACGCCAAAGAGGGCATGAGTCAGCGGCAAAAGCATATTATCGATTGCGTTACATGAAATTAACGGGTGCGATCATACCTCAGCACTAATGCAACCGGATCCCATCAGCAACTCCGCAGTTAAGCTTGCTAGAGCGAGAGTAGTACTAGGATGGGTGACCTCGCCGGGAAGGGTCCTTGTGTTGCAGACCCCTTTTTTTTGGGTTTTTTTTTGCTTTTGCTTCTTCTTGTGTCTTCCGTTTCTAAAAACATCCGGTACTTTGGAACGACGTAGCCTTCTGGACCGTAATGGAACCACGCCGCCGTCAGAACCTTTTCAACAAAGCCCCACGAGTGCTCCTTCGGCTTGCCCAAGGTCTTAAGACCATGAGTGAGCTTTTAAAATCCCCAAATTCCGCTGTTTAGACCCTTTTCTGGGCCAGTTTTCTTTTACATAACCAAATTACAGGTTTTCACGATTCGATCATTTCGGACTAGGTTATTGCGATTTTCTCAGTGGTAAAAGGCCCTCCAAGTCATGCCCAAAAAGCCCATGAATCAAGTGGGGTCCACGGCAAAAAGGCAGGCTTTGATTGTCAGCGCAAAAGCATATTTCAGGATGAGGTCACTACATGTTAGGTTTACATGTACTTAACGGTGTGCGAATCATACTAGCACTAATGCACCGGATCCATCAGAACGTAGTTAAGCGTGCTTGGCTCTCGGCGAGAGTAGTCCGTAGGATGGTGTGACCTCCCGGGAAAGTCCTCGTGTTGACCCCTTTTTTTTGGTTTTTCTTTTTGCTTCTTTCTTTTTCTTCTTTGCATTTCGTCGCAAAAAATATCGTCCTTTGGAACGACGTAACTTCTGGTGACCGTATGGAACCACGCCGCCATCAGAACCTTTTTTCGGAAAGCCCCCAAGAGTGTCTCTTCGGCTTTGCGCAAGGTTCTTAAGACCCATGGGTGACGTTTAAAATCCATACACAATAATTCCGCTGTTTAGACCCTTTTCTGGGCCGTTTTTCTTTTACATACCAAATTACAGGTTTCCGATTCATTTCGATCATTTTCGGACGTGGTTATCGCGATTTCTTCAGTGTAAAAGCCGTCCAGCATGCCCAAAAAGCCATTGAATCAAGTGGGGTCTACGGCCAAAAGAGGCCATGTGTTAGCACAAAAGCATATTAGCGAATTGCGTTACATGTAGCTAATGGGTGCGATCATACCAGCACTGTTGCACCGGATCTCCATCAGAACTCTGCAGTTAAGCGTGCTTGGGCGAGAGTAGTACTAGGATGGGTGATCTCCCGGGAAGTCCTCGTGTTGCACCCCTTTTTTTTGGTTTTTTTTCTTTTGCTTCCTTTCTTTTTTTCCTTTGTTCGAAAAAAAAAATAAACATCGTACCTTTGGAACGACGTAACTTCTGGACAAAAAAAAATGGCCGTATGGAACCACGCCGCCGTCACCACCTTTTCGGAAAGCCCCAAGAGTGCTCTTCGGCTTGCCCAAGGTCTTAAGACCATGGGTGAGTTTTAAATCCCCAATATCCGCTGTTTAGACCCTTTTCTGGGCCCGTTTCTTTTACATACCAAATTACAGGTTCCGATTCGATCATTTCGGACGTGGTTATCGCGATTTTCTCAGTGTAAAAAGCCCGTCCAAAGCATGCCCAAAAGCCCATGAATCAAGTGGGGTCCACAGGCAAAAGAGGCCATGAGTCAGCGCAAAAGCATATTAGCCGCGATTGCGTTTACATGTACTAAATGGGTGCGATCATACCAGCACTAATGCACCGGATCCCATCAGAACTCCGCAGTCAAGCGTGCTTGGGCGAGAGTAGTACTAGGATGGGTGACCTCACCGGGAAGTCCTCGTGTTGCACCCTTTTTTTTAGTTTTTTCTTTTGCTTCTTTCTTTTTCTTCCGTCTTCGAAAAAAACATCGTACCTTTGGAACGACGTAACTTCTGACCGTAATGGAACCACGCCGCCGTCAGCACCTTTTCGGAAAGCCCCAAGAGTGCTCTTCGGCTTGCCCAAGGTCTTAAGAACCATGGGTGAGTATTTTTAAAATCCCCAAATTCCGCTGTTTAGACCCTTTTCTGGGCCGTTTTCTTTTACATACCAAATTACAGGTTCCGATTCGATCATTTCGGACGTGGTTTATCGCGATTTTTCTCAGTGTAAAAGCCCCGTCCAAAAAAGCATGCCCAAAAAGCCCATGAATCAGTGGGGTCCACGGCAAAAGAGGCATGAGTCAGCGCAAAAGCATATTAGCGATTGCGTTACATGAAGTAACGGGTGCGATCATACCAGCACTAATGCATTCACCGGATCCCATCAGAACTCCGCAGTGAAGCGTGCTTGGGCGAGAGTAGTACTAGGATGGGTGACCTCCCGGGAAGTCCTCGTGTTGCACCCCTTTTTTAGTTTTTTTCTTTTGCTTCTTTCTTTCTTTCTTTCGAAAAACCAACATACGTACCTTTGGAACGACGTAACTTCTGGACCGTATGGAGACCACGCCGCCGTCAGAAACCTTTCGGAAAGCCCCCAAGAGTGCTCTTCGGCTTGCCCAAGGTCTTAAGACATGGGTGAGTTTTTTAAAATCCCCAAATTCTAGCGCTGTTTAGACCCTTTTTTTCTGGCCGTTTTCTTTTACATACCAATTACAGGTTCCGATTCGATCATTTTCGGACGTGGTTATCGCGATTTTCTCAGTGTAAAAGCCCTCCAAGCTTTCCATGCCCAAAAAAAAGCCCATGAATCAAAGTGGGGGGTCCACGGCAAAAGAGGCCATGAGTCAGCGCAAAAGCATATTAGCGATTGGCGTTACATGTAACTAATGGGTGCGATCATACCAGCACTAATGCACCTGGATCCCATCAGAACTCCGCAGTTAAGAGCGTGCTTGGAGCGCAGAGTAGTACTAGGATGGGTGACCTCCCTGGGAAGTCCTCTCGTGTTGCACCCCCTTTTTTTTGGTTTTTTTCTTTTCTTGTTCTTTTTTCTTCCGTTTTCGACAAATTAACATCGTACCTTTGGAACGACGTAACTTTCTGGATCCCCGTATGGAACCACGCCGACCGTCAGCAACCTTTTCCGGAAAGCCCAAGGACAGAGTGCTCTTCGGGGCTTGCCCAAGGTCTTAAGACCATGGGTGTGAGTTTTTTTCAAATCCCAAAATTCCGCTGTTTAGACCATTTCTGGGCCGTTTTCTTTTACATACCAAATTACAGGTTCCGATTCGATCATTTCGGACGTGGTTATCCGCGATTTTCTCAGTGTAAAAGCCCGTCCAAGTATGTCCAAAAAGCCCATGAATCAAGTGGGGTCCACGGCAAAAGAGGGCCATGAGTCAGCCGCAAAAGCATATTAGCGAATTGCGTTACATGTACTAACGGTGCGATCATACCAGCACTAATGCAACCGGATGCCCATCAGCACGCAGTTTAAGCATGCTTGGGCGAGAAGTAGTACTAGGATGGGTGACTCTCCCCGTGAAGTCCTCGTGTTGCACTCCCTTTTTTTTGTTTTTTTCTTTTTGCTTCTTTCTTTTTCTTCCTTTTTTCGAAAAAACATCGTACCTTGGAACGATGTAACTTCTGCTACCGTATGGAATCAACCCCTCGCCGCCGTCAGCACCTTTTCGAAAGCCCCAGGTGCGTCTTCGGCTTGCCAAGGTCTTAAGACTCATGGGTGAGTGTTTAAATCCCCAATTCCCTGTTTAGACGCCTTTTCTGGGCTGTTTTCCTTTTACATACCAAATTTACAGGTTCCGATTCGATCATTTCGGACGTGGTTATCGCGATGTTCTCAGTGTAAGCCCGTCTACGTATGCCCAAAAATCCCTTGAATCAAGTGGGGTCCACGCAAAAGGAGGCTATGTGTCAGCGCAAAAGCACATTACGATTGCGTTACATGTACTAACGGGTGCGATCATACCAGCACTAATGCACCGGATCCCATCAGAACTCCGCAGTAAGCGTGCTTGGGGCGAGAGTAGTACTAGGATGGGTACCTCCGGAAGTCCTCGTGTTGCACCCCTTTTTTTTGTTTTTTCTTTTGCTTCTTTCTTTTCTCCGTCTTCGAAAATAACATCGTACCTTTGGAACGACGTAACTTCTGGACCGTATGGAACCACGCCGCCGTCAGCACCTTTTCGGAAAGCCCCAAGAGAGCTCTTCGGCTTGCCCAAGGTCTTAAGACCATGGGTGAGTTTAAAATCCCCAAATTCCGCTTA